>CANXYC010750144.1:0-11602 GCA_948193065.1 Aleurites moluccanus | reverse complement strand
GAAATTTGTATAAGAGGTAAGTATGAACGTCCTATTTGATTTTTGTTCTTTGAAATTAAAATGACCAAGTATTCTTATATTTAATTATCCTATTGTATATATTTATATACTTGTATAATGAGAATGGCTTGATCAACCTTCTTGGATCAAGTTTATATGTTTCTTGCTTGTAAACCTGATTTGATTGATGATATATGATGATGGTCTTGTGACCAATATACTTCTTATGTGATTGAAACCCATGAAACATGAATAGAACGCTCTTCCCAATGAGAGTAAATTCATTAGTCCATAGTGCATTTTGGGAGCTCAGCTGATAGGGTTTTTATCAGTGTTCTACCTAGAGGGGGCCATGAGCTCTAGGCGCATGTCTGGCCAAGCATGTGTGCACGTTAAGGTAGTAAGACTACCGATACGTATGTTATGATATGAGATCAATTCTATCAGATGAGATTTGATAATGCCATTCTTTGTGGGCATTCTATGTTCTAAATATGAACCATGATTTGTTTTATGATATGATTTGATACAGCCAAGTATTATGAGAACCCATGTTCCTTCAATCAAAGCTTGTGACTCTTTCATACTTACATTTGTATAAATAATTGTTTATGACCATGATTCAATATTCAGATTCTTGATTTAAATGTTCATATCTTACTGAGTTGAAGGCTCACTCCTTTTCTGTAGATTTCAAGTGATAGCATAGCTCGTGAAGGAGCTAATAGAGAGGATCGAGCTTCTTGACTTGTTTATTCCAAGAAGCTTCCATTGTAATTCTTTTGACATATAATTATGTATATTCAGTTAATGGTATTATGATACGATATGTAATGGGAGTATACTCTAGAGCTCTGTAGTTAGTCTTTTGAGGATACTAGTATATTTTGGATGTATGATTATCACCATTTTGGGTACTATTATTTCTCAGTGATGTGAGATACCTTTTTTGATCATTAAGAAATAAGAGAAAGATATGAAATGATATAGAAAAGTTATGATTGATGTTTAATTTTATATATATGAACATGATTATGGTATGATAGTATATGATATTATAATTTATTAAATGATGATGAGATTCATGATTTGTGAGTTCTACGGGTTTATGGTGGCCTTAAGTCTATCCTTGCCCTAGGACCGTCGCACCACTGGAGTTGGGGTGTGACAAAGACCGTCACATTTCTAGTTTTGGGATGTGATAAAAATTATAAAAAATATTTTTTTTTGTCATATATTATTATATGAAAAAAATTCAACTCATGCATCATACTAGTTGTCCTTTAATTTTTTAATATTTAAATAATTTTACCATTAAAAAAAATTAATAAGAGTTAAATCATAATTAAATTAAATATGTAATAAAATATAAGATATATTATGATTATATTACATATTAAAAATATGATAAAAAAATATATTTATATAAAATAAATAAATAAATACACATTAGTTAACAAACATATATATATATATATATATATATATATATATATATATATATCAAATTTAATGGGTTTAATTATGGGTAAATTACTATGAGATCTATGTATTTTGACTGATTATACTAAAAAATCTTTATATTTTCAAAATTATACTAAAAAATCTCTATATTTTAATTTCGTTAAACTATTTTTTTTTATTCCATTAAAAAAGCTGACCTGGCCGAATCGAAAAAACCGGTCTGATTCGACCAATTCACCTTGCGATTCAATTTTTTTTGTTTGATTTTTGTGGTGTGGGTAAAAGGGGATTAACTGAATCAACAGCTCAATCAGTTTTCGATTTTCCAGTCGAACTGATTTGTTCGGTCCTATGTTAATAACGCTGATTCAAACTACAAATCTCTCTCTCTCTCTCTCTCTCTCTCTCTCTCTTTATATATATATATATGATTGCTATTTCTCCCTGTAGAATAACCAAATACATTAAATCTCCCTTAACCTTTCAAAAATATGTTAATTCCCCACAACGAATGTCCCGTTATACTAGTACACCATTTCATCTAAGTTTTCCATTAGTCATCCCTAAAATGATCAACAAGAGTTGTAAAAATACAGAAATATCCTTATCTTTTATTTTTAATTAATTACATTCTATTTTTACTTTAAAAAATATTTTCTAAGGTTAAAAAATTTTTCTTCATATTTTTTGACAAATTTGAAAATAAAAAATAAATAAAAATATTTTTTAAAAAATATTTTTTATTTTTTATTTTAAAAAAAATAAGAAGAAATTAAATTATTTCTTCTTAAATTTTTTAATACAAATAAAAAATTCATTTTCATATTTTTGACAAATTTAAAAATAACAAGTAAAAATATTTTTTTTAAAAAATATTTTTATTTTTTATTTGTTATTTTTTATTTTCAAATTTTTTATTTTTTAAAAAATAAAATAAAAAATATTTTTATTTATTTTATTTTCAAAGTTGTCAAAAAATATAAAAATATATTTTTTTAACCCCAAAAAGATTTTTTTTAAAGAAAAAATAAGATGTAATTAATTAAAAATAAAGCACAATAGCATTTATGTCTTTTTAATGCCCTTGTTGATCATTTTAGGGTTGACTAACAATAAAATTGGATGAAAGAGTCTAATAGTATATTGTGACATTTATTAGGGGAAAGTTAGTGTATTTTTAAAAGGTCAAGGAGGAGTTAGTGTATTGAGTGATTCTATAGGGGAAAAATTATAATTAACCATATATATATATATAATAAACTAAAATTTCAAAATAACTATTTCAAACAATATTTTCATTACCAAATATATTCATTACTTTTAAATATATTTCTTTAATAATAATAATAATAATAATAAATAATTAAATAAATAACTAATTAAAGATTTTTATAAATTAGAATTTTCAATTTAAAAAATTTAAGTTATTGCAAAAGGAGCATGAGAGGGTCACAATCAAAGATCTTCTGATACTTAAGTTAGTTTCTTTGTGGATTAAAAAAACTCAAGACAGAAGATGATAGTTCCTTTCTTGAGAGAGAAAGTACTTTTAGTAAGAGAAAATGAGTCAAAAGATATTTTTGACAGTTGAGAATATCAATTTTATACTCTTGATACTAGGACATATGATGGAGCCGATGGATTGGCGGCAGCATCATGAAGGTGTTGAGTGTCATATTCCAACTTAGGGACTATGACTATTATAGGGCATGGGTAAATTTAAAGCTACCAATCACCCGTAAAACTATAGATTACATATAATAGTAAAAATCTAGCATAGTAACGACAGAATCTAGACCTAATTCCAATATCCTAACTTGCATAACATAATATTTTTATAACCATCATTTTCATTCATAACCATTAAGGAAAATCACTTAGGACCTCCAATAGCCTTTAAGTGTAATACCTTCTATCTGTATTACTTATGTTTTGCACTATGATTGATTATTTTTTAATGGATTTGTTTAAGTTATGATAAGTTTTTATTTTTTTTATACTGTTTTGTTTTGTTTTCTGCTAATTCAGTCTGTTAGAATGTGTTTTGTTGAGTATAGATAGCTCTTAGAGATAGTTTTATATGTTAAGTTATGTTAGATAAGTTTTGGCTAATTTAGGTTGGAGAAATGTTAAAATATACTTCATAACCTTCTTTCACAAGCGTGCAAAAAGTTTTTGTTTGAATTTTAAATTTTCATCATGCTACTTGCACGGGCGTGAAAGGTCTACCTTTACAGGCGTGAGTTTTTCTTTCACGGGCGTGAATCGTCAAGTTTTATATATATCCATTCATTTGTCACTTGTCCGAAAATTAAACCATTTCTCTTTCTTCTTTATTTCTTAACCACCAAATCCTAACTCCGTCTCATTTATGATTCTAGGACATTAATGCTCCATTTTGGAAGAAAAATATTTTGAAAAAGCTATTGGATCATTCCAAGTCAAGATTTCTCTAAAATTCTCATTTGTAGAGAAAGATGTATTTTTTTTCATATTTCAATTTATGTTATGATTTGAGGTTATAGGTTGTTAGAATAGTTATATATGAGTTTTGAGGAGTATCTTAAATGCAATAATGGCTATAGATTTTGGTTGTTGGAAGAATTAGGGCAAATGGTGACTAGTAACATGAATAGTGCTAATTCTTCTATTTTTCCATAAATTTCTTAAGGAATGGTTAAATTGAGTTTAAGAATTATCTAAATAAGTTTTAGAGAGTCTTTAATTGCAAGAATTTGTTATGGACAATGTTGGTCAAGGAAAATCCTAAATTTGTGAATTTATTGAAATGTGTTAGGCTTAGAGCTTTAAGTGCAATCAAATTGATTTGGAGTTTGATAGAAGGTTTTGAGCTTTGGCTTGTTCGTTGCTTTGTGGAGGTGAGTTATACATATGTGTTTTGTATGTATTTGCATATATATATATATATATATATATATATATATATATATATATATATGTATATATATATATATATATATATGATTCTTCGTTAATATTCATTCTGAGCATATATATGAAATTGTTAAGTTGGTAATTCTTAAACTAACGATATTTGTTATAAATATATCTTTGTTTTCATTGCTATGCTTTAGAGTTGGTATTGTTACCTTTTTCTTTGGAACCAACTCTCTATTATAGTATAAACCAATTATTATGGAAAATATGCTTGATTATAAGAACCTTTGTTATAACTATTATATTTTGAACCTAGTATATGTATAGTCAGAATGCCTTTCCTATGAGGAAAAAATCATAGGACTGTGTGCACTAGTATCTCGACTGACAGAGTCAAAGTATCAGAGTCCTTCCTAGAGGAGACAAAGTTTCTTTGAGCATGTGTTAGCGCAAACACATATATTCTGTAAGGAGATTGTATTACTCCTGTTTCATTATGGATGTCTTTGAACTCCTGTTCTGACATATATATATATATATATATATATTTGTGAAGTGACATTCCTTGTAGGCATTTTTGATTTTTGATTTTTGAATTATTTATTCTGATATCCAATTTTTTATTCAACTTCTGATATGTATATAACTTCTGATTATCTGCATATATTTTGGCCTCTATATTACGAAATTCGTTTGTGATATATATATATAAGATAGCATTTGAACCTCTGATCTAACTCTAAACCTCAGGTATGGCATATGCATAATTCATTGAGTTGAAGGCTCACCCTCCTTCTGTTGTGATTTTCATATGCTAGGATAGTCGATCCAAAGATCGAGGATAGAGCTTCTTGATTTCTTTTTCCAAAAAGCATTTGAAAAGTATAAACTCTATTTATTTTTTAGTACATTTTTTTATTAATGATTGAGATGTAATTCTCTTTGAGCTCCATAATATTTGAATGGATGTAATATTCTTTTGGGTTATCACTTGTTCATCTTAGATGGAGGATCTTATTTTCCTTTGATCCATGGCTAACAAGTTGATTATATTTTGGGTGATTTATCATAGGTTGATGATTATGATTATAATTGTGGATTATGGATGGATATAGATATTGTTTGTTATTGCCACAGATTAGGTTGATGTGCTTTACGGATATTCAGTGGCCTTAAGCCTACCCATACTCTAGGACCATCACATCTCTGATTTTGGGATGTGACAATTTTCATTCATAACCATTAAGGAAAATCACTTAGGACCTCCAATAGCCTTTAAGGCAACCATATGCATCGTAATAACTATAGTATCATAAATTATTTTTAATGAATAAATACATGTCATTAAGTTACATAAGATTTCATATATGATCTCCAAAATAATATAATCCTCAAAGAATACCATGGAGTTACTATACATCTATAAACTTCAAGAATTGATAGTATACATGGATATCTAAAATTTCCTATTGAAGAAAGAACGACAAAGAATTTGAGCTATTCATTATTTGCTGCATGAAAAATATTGTAAACTCAATGAGTAGAGAACATACTACCATACATATAAGGCTTTAGTATATGAAGGATATCTCACATAAAAGAGATATGGTTGCATAACATTTACATACTTTATCAATAATCATAATATAATATCATAGATAATACAATAGTTGAGTATATGAACAAAACAAGGCACTTTAATATCATTGGCTCATTGTAAAGATATCACTTGTTTATAATAAGGCACCCATCATATAACAAACTGATAGAAATCCATAACATAATAGAATCATCATCATAACATAATATGGATAACAAAGATGAGATCAAAGGCGTAATAACATAATACCACTTTGACCTAAAACTAATAAGGTCCTTACACTTAGGGTAAAATACTCCCCCTAGGTAGAGCCATATAATATATCATATATGTGGGTACCATGTATATATAGTATGATGATTTATTCTCATCAGTTGGGGATTTTCATCATTTGCTACATACTCCTATAAAGGAAGTCTATGAAGTCAATAAGATATCATAATAGCTTACATTCAAAAATAAGTAAATAAGACTTATAAGATATAATTAGAATTAATCATAAACATTTAGGCTTTTCAAAATGGAACTTTGAAAATATGAAATATTTCAATGAATGACCTCATAAACAAAAGGGTAAGTATAATACTCTTCAATTAAATCCCTTAATATTCCTTACCCATAATATGAGACTCAACCTAACCTTAGCTATATTCATGCATACTAGTCTAAATATAACATGTATACTAGTTAAACTTAACTATTCTCATTCTTAGAACAAAGTCATATGAATGTTTAACCATATTCTTTAAGCATAGGAATAATCTTATCTCAATATTGTCACACCCCAACTCCAATGGTGCGACGGTCCTAGGGCAAGGGTAGGCTTAAGGCCACCATAAATCCATAAAGCACTCATAACCTGGATCTCAATCATACTACCTATTCCTAACAAATGTATATATCATTACAATATTCATTTATATGGTTCATGTAATCATAATTCATACATTTATATTTATCATCATATAATTTCCTCTTATTCCTTACTGATCAAAAGATACATCCCACATCACTAAGGAACAAGGGCAGCCCAAAATGTAACAGTTTAGACATTAAAATAATATCATCCTCAATATATAACTACGGAGTTTTAGAGTATACTACTCATACATACATTACCATAATACAATCCAATGAATATATATATATATATATATATATATATATATATATATATATATATATATATATATCAAAATAATTACAATGGAGACTTCTTGGAGGAATGAATCAATAAGCTCGGTCTTCTATATTAGCTCCCTCTCGTGCTACACTATCACATGAAATCCACAGAAGAGGAGTGAGCCTTCAACTCAGTAAGATATGAACATGCAATATAAAAAAAATATCAATTCAAAGGAAAGGTTAATCCAAAGAACATGGGTAAGAAAATATCATAAGGTTATGTTTACAAGAACAGAAGTGCTCACAATCGAATAGCACTATCAAATTACATGATAGAACTGCAAAGTGCATCAGTAGCCTTGCTACCTATCACAACAGAGTGCATCAGTAGCCCTTGCTACCTTATCGCAAACGCATTCTTGGCCAGGCATACGCCTAGAGCTCATGGTCCCCTCTAGGTGGAACACTGATAAAAACCCTATCAGCTAGATTTCCAAAGTGCACAATGGACCAATGAATTTACTCTTATTGGGAAGAGAGTTCTATCCATATCATGGGTCATATAGTTGCAATCTTACAAGAAAACATATTGGTCACAAGACCATCAACATATAATATAAATTCAGTCAAGTTACAATTCAGTTTCATATGAACTTGGTTCAAGGAAAGATGACCAAGTTATTTACAATATATATATGGTAATCACATGTAATAAATTGTCATTATTTGAGAATATCATGGGAATTTCAATTAATAGGTCAGTAATACAATGTCATATAATATGTGAATCTTATATATGGACATTAAGAAGGCTTGGACAGTTTCTTTCAAAGAAGCAATATGCATATGCAATGTTCATACTTACCTCAAAGCAATTTATCCTCAGTTACTTGCATAGCCAATAAATATCCTTTAATTTCTTGAGTTTTCTTTTCCTATGACATTTCCCCAAATGTTCAAAATTAGGGTTTCTTCAATCAACAATACATAATATGATTCTTTATAGTTTTAATTATCTTATAGCCTCTATTATTGTCTCCTAACATCAATTTAATTTATCTCTTAAAGAAAATCTGAAATTTAAGAACCTACTTACTATTCATGTCACTATTCATCAAATTCTATAAATTCTAGTATCTTGATTATTAATCAAAATTAATAGTCTTAAATACTTATAATAGAATCTATGTACTCATATAGTTCTATTCTATCTATCAAAATTCTTAATGTAAAAAGAAAATGAAGTTTGGAGAAAATTACCTTATTTTCCCCAAAAATGAGTTCTGGAAGAATCTGACTTGAAAATGATGATCACAGCCTTAAATGCGCTATCTTAATGATTCAATGTATTAATTTAGAGTATTAATGCATAAAAAAATGATTGGGACAGATTGAGAAATACAGGAGAAGAAATGAGAACAAACGAAGAAAAGAGAAGAAGAAGATATCGTGAAAACATCTACTGCTTCTCCTTTTAAAATAGGCTACAGCCTCTCAGCTTCCCACTTCACCAAACTCACTTTGCATATGCCACTCCGCATATGCCTCCTCGTATATCCCACTTCACATATGCCACCTCGCCAAGTTCCACTTCGCATATGCCACCTCACATATCCCACTTCGCATATGCCACCTTGCATATCCCACTTCGTATATGCCACCTCGCCAAGTTCCACTTTGCACATGCCACCTCGTATATCCCACTTCGCATATGCCACCTCGCATATCCCACTTCGCATATGCCACCTCGCATATCCCACTTCACATATGCCACCTCGCCAAGTTCCACTTCGCATATCCCACTTCACATATGTCACCTCGCCAAGTTCTACTTTGCATATCCCACTTCACATATGCCACCTCACACTACTTATTCTGCCGAGCTGGAAAATCCCCCTTGTCACTCCACACCGAACCAACTCGCAATTGAGCTATAGACACCCAATCTCGTTGATTCTTTTTGTCACTTAAAATATACACTCAAGGGTCCATCATAACCAAAACTAAAATAAAAAAAGAGCTTTACATAATTTATGGTGAATTTCTAAATTCACCCAGACTTTACTCTTTAAACACTGCCCGAGCAGGTCTGATTAAATTAGCTATCTCTTAAACTATAGTTATCCAATCTCATTAAAATTTCACAGCCCTTAATATAACACATGAAGGAATATTTTTCCTGTTTACACTTTTAACTCAAACAGCCACTACCATACACAGAAGAATAATAAACAAACTCAAATTTTCACATTCTCAGAATACACATCAAACTTACTGCAGGAAAAGAGAGCTAGATAGATTCTGGTTGAGGAGAATATCTCCTTACACACAGAATTTTCCAGAACAGTTTTACAGATTTTATAGATAGTATAAAAATTTGTAACTCTTATGATTTACTCTTTTAAAACCACAAAACTAACTCACCAAAATCTTTCCTGCATACAAAAATTCAGAATTTCTCCAAACATTAATCTATCTACAATCATCTCAATAATCAGAAATTAAATAATAAATAATTATTTATTAACGGGTATTACATTCTTCCCCCCTTAAATAAATTCGTCCTCGAATTTTAAAGAATTTACTTTAAACTTGAAATAAATGAGGGTACTTGGTTCGCATAGACAATTCACTCTCCCAATTACACTCTTCCATAGCTTGATTTCTCCATAGAACCTTAACCATTGATATATCTTTATTTCTCAGCCTCTTGATCATTCGGTCCACAATAGCAATTGGAATCTCTTCATATGTCAAGTCTTGTTGAAGGTCCACTACTGGAACTTGTAGCACATGAGAAGAATCTGCCACATATTTTCGAAGCATAGACACATGGAATACTGGATGTACACTGTCCAGATTTGGTGGTAAGGCTAACCTGTATGAAACCTCTCCAACCTTATCTAAAATCTCAAATGGTCCAATGAATCGTGGAGACATCTTACCTCTCTTGCCAAACCGTAAAACTCCTTTCATTGGGGAGAACTTTAAAAACACTAGATCTCCAATGGAAAACTGAAGATCTTTTCTCTTCGGATCAGCATAACTCTTTTGGCGGCTGAAAGCTGTCTTTAATCTCTCTCAGATCATTGGAATCTTTTTCGATGTATATCTTAACAATTCTGGTCCTTCGATATACTTTCCTCCAACCTCATCCCAATACAAGGGAGATCTGCAATTCCTGTCATATAATGCTTCATAAGGAGGTATCTGAATCGTGGAATGGTAGTTGTTGTTATAGGCAAACTCTATCAATGGCAAGTGAGCATCCCAATTTCTTCCAAAGTCCATAATGCACATCCTCAGCATGTCTTCTAGAGTTTGGATGGTCCTCTCTGATTGTCCATCTATTTGCAGATGAAACGTTGTGCTGAATTCAAGCTGTGTACCCAAGTACTCTTGTAATTTCCGCCAAAATCTCGAGGTGAACTGAGTACCTCTATCTGAGATGATCGAAACTGGAACTCCATGCAGCCTGACAATCTCATTGATATAGATCTGAGTATATTGAGAAGCCGTATAAGTCGTCTTGACTGGCAAGAAATGAGCTGATTTGGTTAATCTATCAATAATAACCCATATTGAATCATGGCCTCTTGAAGTCCTTAGCAATCCAACCACAAAATCCATAGTCACTCTCTCTCATTTTCATTCTGGCAATGACAACTCTTGAAGTAGTCTCGAAGGTTTCTGGTGCTCGAACTTGACTTGCTGACAAGTTAGACATTTAGCTACATATTCTGCAATATCTCTTTTCATTCCACTCCATCAATAAAGACTCTTGATGTCGTGGTATATTTTTGTTACACCTGGATGCACACTATAGTTAAAATGGTGAGCTTCCTTGAGAATTACATCTTTCAATCTATTCACAACTGGAACACATAATCTATTGCCCAGTCTCAACACACCATAAACTATGGTAAAGCCTGAATATCTTTCTATCCCCACATTATTCTTTAGCTTTACCAATTAAGGGTCCTTATCTTGTGCTTCTCTTATATGATCAATAAGAACCGGCTTGACTTGGAAATGAGCTAAAAGCACTCCTGAATCTGACAGATTCACACTAATTCCCAACTCATACAATCTTTGTACTTCTCTCACCAGAGATCTTCTACTTACTTGGATATGGGATAAACTTCCCAAAGACTTCCTACTCAATGCATCTGCCACTACATTAGCTTTTTCTGGATGGTACAATATTTTACAGATATAATCCTTAAGCAATTCAACCCACTTTCTGTTGGATTTGTGCCCTAAAGACCAATCATCAGATGATTGTTTTTGGTGCATTTTATATCATAATTTATATATGGCTTTCATTATTATAATTATTTGAATAACTACGTAATATAAATTATTATAATAATGTCCCTAGAATAAGATATTCTAAAATCATCTCTAGTCAAGTATTATTGTGAAATGGGATATCAATAATACGTCGAGACTAGTATGTGTAGTGACTGATGACAACAGTTATGGATATGAGATATCAAGTCAACACATAAGTAC
>CANXYC010750118.1:0-21040 GCA_948193065.1 Aleurites moluccanus | reverse complement strand
ATTCCATTCATAAACAGATGGACAATCAGAGCTAATGATATAGACAATAGGAATATGTTATGGCCAAGTGTACTGGAACTTTAAGGTTATGGTGATAAGTAATTGTCACTGATTGAATTTCTATATAGGAACAATATTAATCTTTTTCTGGTAAAGCTCCATTTGAAGTACTATATGGTAGGAAATGCAGATCATCAGAGTGTTGAATGGAGCCAGAAAAAAGAAATAGTTAGAGGGGCCAAAGTGATTAAAGAGATTATGGAAAAATGGGTTCCTATGATTAGAGAGTAGTTGAGAATTTCCTTCAGATGGAAAGTATTATGGAAATATGCAAGAAAGGAAAAATTATCATTGAAATAAGGGAGACCGTTGAGGTCTTGAAAGGAATGGTACTGTAAGTTACAGTTTGACTCTTCCTTTCAATATGAATCATATTATCTAGTATTCCATGTTCTGATACTATGAAAAATATGTGTCAGATCTGTTACATGTATTGGAAGTATAAGTGTTGATATTAATGAGGAAATGCCATAACAGTACGATTAATAGAAGGTGTAAATTGTCAAGTCCGATAATTTCTGAATAAAAGAGTTTTCAATGGTAAAAATATAGTCAAAGAATCAGACTATGGATAAAGGTACATGAGGAAGTGAACAAATACAGAGCCTAAATATATGTCTTGTTACAATACTGAGATGCGCATATTTTATTTAAATACGAGGACAAATTTATTTGTAGGGGGTAGAATGTAATACCCTACAAATTCCTAACTCATGTGTATGAATAAATTCTCAGTATGTGATCCGTTAGTCTTAAATTGAAGGGAAATAATTTTAGAAACACAGTTAGAAAGCAAATTTGATAATTTTTCAAAAACTGACAGTGTCGGGACACTGCCGAGAAATTAGCAGTCCGGTCAATAGAAGAATTTCTGAAGTTAGCTTGGGGGTAAAATATGACCATAATTTATTTGTAATTTTGGTAAAAAGAAGGAAGTGAAAATCATTAGGGAATACTGAAAAGTGAACAATGGCATTTTGGTAAATAAATGGTAATTCAAGGTGAATAGTAGAAATGGGTCAGTCGGAGTTACAGAATGACTCCGAAACTATTTTTATAAATAAGAATAAATTAAAATAAGTTTATTTCCTTTCTGATATCAAAATCCTGACAGAATTTTCAGAATAAATTTTAGAAAATTTAAGGACCAAAATGCAAAGATTGAAACTTGACCGATTAAGTTGTAATTTTGTAATTTTTTGTCTTATTTGAACACCATTTCCACGGTTTTGCATCAGCCTTCTTCTTCACCATTTTGATTTCTTCTTTGCCATTTTCTTCCTTCAAATTCTTTAATTCATAACTTCTTCATTTCTTAACCAAATTTAACAAATTTTGATAGCAAAATTAACTACTCAATTAGCTTAACTCATTTCTGACCTTAATTTGTTGATTGCAGCAAAGGATTGGGAGGATATTCATCAAGAAATTTCGTCCATGGAGGATGATTTAGGTAAATTTGTTAGTTTGTTTGATTTGATTAATGTTTTAGTGATTATTTAGGTTGAATTGAATGGATAGTTAGTTTAATTGCATTAGATTATCCAAAATTGAATGGAATTATAATTTGAATGTTGAAATTGAAGTTGTAAAGAGTGATATATTGAATTAGTATTAGGAATGGCAAATTGATGTTAGAAATGTTCAATTGGATATAAATGAATAACTAATTGATGGTTAATTTGATGTACAATTGGAGAATTTGGAATTTGAGTTCATAAAGTAGCAAATTTGGGGATTTTCGATAGAATTAGTGCAATTGGAGTGCACATTGGCTAATTGGATCAATTGGTGAGTTTACATTGCATCAAATTACTTGAATAATTGATTGAATTGTTGAATTGAATCCAATTGGAAAAATCCTTGATGTGGCCGAACCTATTTTGCCCTAAAATGCCTATGCTTTTGGTTTGATTTTCCTTGGTTTTTCCATACCAAATTGATCCTAATTTAATGTTATTTAATCTTGCTTTTGATGCCCTTGCGTTATGGAATAATGTATCTTGTTGTTGTATTGAACCGGCAAGCTAATTTTGCTCCGAACCCTAACCTATTGTCTTGTCATTGTTTGTTGCCTTGTATTTGATAATTTGCCTAGTTTATTTGTCATTTGGCTTGTGGTTTGCATGTCATAGGCCTACCAATTGAATACCATTATCGTTGGCGATAATGGTATGCCAATTGACCTATTGGTTTCGGCCACTGAACTCACTCTTGTTCCTTGCTTTATCTTATTATCATATTTGATGTTGCTAATTGTAAATTACCTTTGACATTATAAATGAGTTTATTAAATATTGATTGATTGATACCAAACCAATTATTATTGATTGATTGATATCTGGATGCCATTGTTGCTTATGGTATCCCTTGTTTTTGACCCTGTTGTGGTGGTTTGGTAGAACTTTTGATCCTACAGGGGAGTGGGAAAATATTGTCAACCTTGTGCACATTGTATATTTGTACCCTAGCTAGGAGGGGTTATGATCCTGGCCATAGGGCCTAATCAGCCTTATGCTTATTTGATTTTGGTGACCTACATGGTCCAGTGATATTGATTGATATGATACTGGCGACCTATATGGTCCAGTGATATCGATTGTTTGGTGACTATTTGATTTCTTTTCATTCAGTCCATCTCATTATCTGCCTTTCCATATTGTAACCAAATATATTTGCTACTTCTTGACCCTGACTGTATTTTGATAACCCTATTATTTATTGTTTATCATTTAGTTTATTCCTTTGCCTATTTGTACCTATTTAATTATTGTGATGCATGTAAATTCACTGAGTATCATCTATACTCACATTTTTGTTTGTTTACCCCATTTCAGGAAAGGAGTAAGTTGTAAAATCCCAACATCTGTCTTCCGTGGATTTCTGCTGCAGTTTATTTGTATAAATTATAGATTTTTGTATTTATATTTGAGGTTTCTTTATTTAGCTGCTCCATGGGTATGTATGAGTTAGTTAGGAGATGAATATTACTTATGATATATTGATAATTATATTTTGAGTTATATGATGTTATATATGAATGTACAGCCTACTACAGAATGTTTGACAGGATAACAGAATGAGTAACAGAATTGCATAATGAATGGTAATTAATAAATGAATAATATATTGAAATTGATAGATTGTGTAATGATACTGGGTTCTATGAGTGCTGGTTGCCATTGACATTTCCCGTGCCCTAGGACCGTCGCGGTCCGGAAAAACCGATCGTGACACTTGTGTTTCATTTTATTACACTAAAAAGTGTCTGTTTTCAAAATTATATTAAAAAGTCTCTATATTTTAGTTCTATTAAAATTTGAGATCTTTCTATTAAAAATTCGTTAAATTTGTATTAAAAGTTCATAATACCCATCATTTTCATTCTAATTTTTATTTAAATACTATCACTTTCAATCACACAAAAATTTTCTTCACCACCACCCTTTTTTCAAGTTGACATCAACATAAATAATAGGGATATAAATAGAGGAAATCAATTTCAATTTCTTACCAAAATTCAATTATTAGAAAATAACAAACGAAACCCATTTAATAAGCCAATCAAGCAAATGAAACCTTCACACACTCTCTTTTTCACTTTGCGAAGCAACTGTGAGAAACTGCAAAGAAGACAAGACTTTCTTTAGATTCATTCATCATCTTGACGAATTCGCTTTGATAGAATTCTAGCTTTCCATATTTGCTTTGTTCGAAGAACTTTTGCCATAGGTATACTGTTTAAAGCATATTTGTCATATTTGCTCTGTTTGAAGCATGAACAAGATTTGACAATTTGAAAACATAACTAGAAGAGCCAACACCTCATGGTTCAAATCCGACGAGTTTGAACCGTTAGATGGCTGCAGTAGATTCTTCCGAAGAGTGCCAGTGGCAGAATCCTAGTTTTCGACCAATCTTTATTCTACCTTCACTCTCTCGTGTTATCCCTCTATACGGTTGACTCAATCACCACTTAATTGTCAGTTTCTGACCCAATCCTTCTTCTATTCATTTCTTGCATGACTCAATTGAGCTGTATTCAGTTCATCTCGGGGATTCTCTATGGAGACATTCTCATTTGTCATTCGATACAAGTTGAATCCAAAATTAATAGCCGAAATTCAATGAGCGCCAGCTTCTGCTTCGATCTCTTTCAATCTCTTTTTCAGTATTTGAATCCTCCTTTATAGACCTCAAAACCCATGTTAGAGCTGCTTGCTTTATTGCCATCGATTTGGAGTTGACCGGCATAACCAGTGCTTTATGGCGATGGAGATGACCTCTCGTTCTCTCTCTTTTAAAGTTGATGTGGGGTATTGGATTTATCATATGATGATCTTGAATTGTAATTGACGATGATGATGATAATAAGGGCTATCAGTTACTTGATTGGAGTATCAAATAAGGAGTTTTAGAGTTTTAGAATTGATTGAATTGTGGTCATGAATTTGGTAAATAATGGTGGCATTTTAGTGTATTTTAATAAATATTTTAATTAAAAGTTGAATTTTTATGATTTGACTAACGACCTCGAAGTGTAAGAAAATCAAAATACAAAGACTTTTTAGTATAATTTCGAAAATATAATAATTTTTTAGTATAATATGATAAAATATAGGGATCTTATAGTAATTATCCCAATTAAATATTAATATGAACATGAAATATATATATAATCTAACAAATATTAGTAGTATCATCTTCAGCATCCAAAAGATAGTCATCATCAGCAGTATTGTCATCATTATCTCCATCATTTTCAGGATCATCTGGCTAAAGACCGAGTTGTCAAATCAGCAAGTTATTCTGTAGGAGGAGGATCTGCAGGAGCAGCAGACCATGGTGCTGGGACTGAAAAGGTATCCCAGTGGATACTGATATCATCTACACCCATTGCTCCATTTACTACATTTGATCATTAACTCGCCTATCCACCTCGTGCTAAATTACCTTTACTAAAGTGTTGTGGCAAAAGAAGAGCCGCCACCGAGACGTCTAGAAGAAAGGCTAAAATCAATATAGTTGTAATACCCAGTACTTGGAATGTTAGAGTAGTTATGTGTTTGTTCATGTTTGTGAGATGAATGTTAGCATGTGTATGTTTATATGTGCATGGTAGATAATCTTGAATGATTATATGTTGAGACATGATGAGTTACGATTGATTTTGAGGTAGTAAACATGTGTATGTATAAATTGATTGAGTTTGGATAAGTTGGAATGGAGAAACATGAGAGATTCTCATCAGCAAGCTTTTCACAGTTGTAAAGTGTTTTCACGGGCGTGAAGTATTATTCACGGGCGTGAAACATAATTCACGGCCATGAGAAAAGCTTCTGTGTAAATTAGCAAATTTTTCATATTTGTCTTCACGGGTGTGAAACTTCCCTTCATGGCCATGAAAAAGTACTTCAAACCCAACGTGAGCAGTGGCCTTCACAGCTGTGAACCCTATTCATAGGCGTGAAGACATGAGCCTATAAATATGTAACCCTTTTTCTTCATTTTTAGATTTCATTTATTTCGTTCCCTTCTCTTTCTTTCTACATAAATATACTTCACCCACCTATAAATTCATTAAATACTCTTCTCAAACACTTATTTTATCTCCAATAACACAAAAATCAAGAATCAAATCTTCAAGAACGTCAAGATTTCAGATTTTTCAAGGATTTTCCGTTTCTAGAAATTCAAGGTATTTGTTCCAAATTCAATCTTAAGTCAAGATAAGTTAATACACGGTTAGAATAGATGAATATAAGTTAAGTATAGATGTTTAAGAGCATCATTAGTATTTATTATGGATTATAAGCAAGATATATATGGATTTAGGGTTTTAGGTGAATAGTAGCTATTCATCCCAATCTTTCATATATCTTTAATAAGTGATTAAATTGATGTTAGAAAACATATTAGGATTCTAAAAGATGATTAGAATTATAAGGATTTACCATGTATGAACATTATTGGACATAAACCCTAATTGTGAGTATTTAGGGATTTGACATAAGAGATGAAAACTCAAGGAAATAGAGAAGATTATTGAATGTACAAGTAATTGAGAAAAATACAAGGATAATTTGCTTTGAGGTAAGTATAAACATTGCATATGCATGTTATTTCTATGAAATTGATTATTCAATCCTTCCTAATGGACATGTATATGATTCTCATGTTATTAAATATTGTATTATTAACCTATTAAATGAATTTCCCATGATGTTCTCAAACAAATGATAATTTGTTCCATGTAATCACTTTATATGTTGTAAATGACTTGGTCATTCTTCCTTGGACCAAGCTTATATGAAACTTATTTGCTAACTTGAATGAATTCATATTTATATGCTGATGGTCTTGTGACCAATATGATTCTTTGTGAAATCCAAGTATATATGTCACGATAAGGTAGCAAGACTACTGATGCATTCTGATAATGATGATGTGTCACGATAAGATAGCAAAGCTACTGATGCGTTATGATGATGATGACAGTTCTATTATATGATTTAATAATGCTATTCGATGGTGAGCACTTATGTTCATGTAAGTATAATCTTATGAAACTTCCATACCCATGTTCCTTTGGCTTGATCTTTATATTTCATGTTTATATCTTTCTGAGTTGAAGCCTCACTCATTTTCTATTGATTTCAGGTGATAGTGTAGCTTGAGAGGGAGATAACATAGAAGACAGACCTTCTTGATTCATTCCTCCAAGAAGATTATATGTAATTCTTTTGATGAATTTTATTTTTTATCATGGTATTTATATGTATGAGGAGTATACTCTAAAGCTGCATAGTTAGATATTGTGGATGATATTATTTTTATGTATGGATTGATACATTGTGGGTTGCCCTTATTCTTTATTAATGAGGGATCGGTAAGGAACAAGAGAAAATCATATGATGATATATGGAAATGCATGAATGATGATTATATGATTCATAGAAATGAGTATGCATGATGATAACTATGGATGATGTGGATATATGTTATGTATAAGATCCAGGATATGAGTGTTCTATGGGCTTATAGTGACCTTAAGCCTACCCTTGCCCTAGGACCGTCACACTACAAGAGTCGAGGTATGATAAAGGTGGTTTAAGAGCTATAGGTTTATAATCCTTAAGAGAGATAGATAGATAGATGTGCATGAGCCCTAATACAAGTGTTGATTAAGATAACTACGGAGCATAGGATTCATGCCTCGTCTGTGTTATGTCTTCCTTTGGTACATATCTGCGTTAAGTGTGCTTGTTTGTTCTTCTCATCAGTATTGAGATGACTCCACGACGTGGTAGAGGACGAGGTCGAGGTGGTCCTAGATGAGATTTGCCTTCTAAAGAAGGCTCTATGGGTGGGACTAAAGGTGATGAGGTTCCTCCTGTGCCACAAGTAGATGTGGCTAATATGGCTCAATAATTAGAACAGCTGCAAAGGAACTATACAATGATATCTGAGTTCATTACTCAGCAAAGACAGCAGCAAGTACCTTTAATATAGGCTCCAGAGATTCCCATTCCTTCAGCAGTTCCACCACTCATTGTACCTTAAGTAGAAGAGATATCATTTGAGAGATTTCTTAAGCTTAAGCCCTCAAAGTATAGAAGTGAGGTGGATACTACAAATTTCCTAGAAGAAATCGAAGAGAAAATATAGATTTTGCGAATTTCCAATAGAAGATCCATAGAGTTTGTTGGCTTTTTTTATGAAAGCTGAGGCCAAAGATTGGTTTAAGAGAAGCATTTCTGATATGCTTCGGGGAAACAAATATCTTTCATAGGAGAAATTCAAGGAATTGGTACTGAATGAATTTATTCCAGAGAGCGTGAGAGAAGCAAAATCTATAGAGTTTGAAAGTTTAGTTCAGACACCTAGTATGAATATTTTAGAGTACGCTAGGAAGTTCAGTCAGTTGAGCAAATTTGCTCCAGCTTTAGTGCCTACAGAAGCAACACGGATTTAAAGGGTTCACAGAGGATTAGTGGCTCCACTGTTTAAACTCCTAGCTGCTCTTGAGTTTGACTCTTACTCTAAGCTGGTGGATAAGGCTAAAATAATTGAGGATAGAGAGATGGAAGTTAGATCTAAAATAGCAGAGAAGAAGAAAGTTAAAACAGGCAGTTCTTTTAAACAAAAAAGTGAGATGAAAAGTATGGGAGTGACTCATCAATCAGCTCCTCAGAGTGGGTATAGAGGACCTTCAGAAAGTCCACAACAGAGTTGGACTACCCCTTGACCCACTTCTCAAATGAGTCATGGTTCAGCTAATTTTGCACCATTTAGGACTCCTAATCCTTCGTGTCCCATGTGTGGTAAAATATCATGGAGGCCCTTGTTATTATGCGACAGGAGCATGCCTTAGGTGTGGACAATAAGGTCATTTACTTAATAATTATCCACAACCATCCTTTGGAGTTAGACCTCAGGCTTCTCAGACCACAGTTCAGATGGATAGGGAGAGGAGTGTTAATCAGCAACCAGGTGCGGGCCAAGGCATTTTAGGCAGGACTCTAGAGGCTGGCAGAGTGTCAGGTCAGCATATGGTTTAGGCTTCGGGGTCAATTCCCATGGGTAGAGGCAGAGGCAAAGTTTTTGCTCTAGTACAACATGAGGCCCAAACATCTAACACGGTTATTACAGGTATTCTTCCAATCCAAGCTTTGAATGCTAGAGTGTTGTTTGATTCAAGAGCTACGCATTCTTTTGTGTCATCATATTTTGCTAAGAAACTTCATGTGCCCTTTAAGTTAGTTGAAACTGTGTTAATTATTTCTACTCCTTTGGAGGAAGAGATTGAAGTCTAGAACTCTTATCCCTCACATGTGGTTAGCATAGGTGGCAAGGACTTGAATGTAGACTTGATTGAATTGTCTGTGTTAGAATTTGACGTGATTTTGGGCATGGACAGGTTGTCCAAGCACTATGCTACTATAGACTTTAATGGAAAGAAGATAGTTTTCAAGCCACCTTTAAGTGAGGAGTTTGAATTTCAAGGGAAGAGTAGCAAAGTACCATACAATGTGATATCTGCCATTGGGGCAAGAAGGTTGTTGAGAAAGGGTTGCTAAGGGTATTTAGCTTATGTCCTAGATACTTGAAAGGAAGTGAAAGGTATTGAATAGATTCCAATAGTTAGTGAGTTTCCAGATATATTTCCTAAAGAATTACCAAGGTTGCCACCAGATAGAGAGATAGAGTTCGGTATCAAGTTTCTACCTGGCACGAGGCCAATTTCTATACATCCCTACTGTATGGCACCGGTTCAATGGAAAGAATTAAAAGTTTAGTTACAAGATATGTTTGACAAGGGATTCATCAGACCTGGTAGCTCGCCTTGGGGAGCACCAGTACTCTTTATAAAGAAGAAAGATGGTTCTATGAGATTGTGTATTGACTATAGGTAGCTTAACAAGGTTATCATAAAAAACAAGTATAATTTACCAAGAATAGATGATTTGTTTGACCAGTTACAAGGTGCTAGTCATTTTTCCAAGATAGACTTAAGGTGGGTTATCATCAGTTGAGAATTCAGAATGAGGATGTATCGAAGACGGCTTTTCAGACCAAATATGGACACTATAAGTTCTTAGTGTTGTCATTTGGATTGACTAATGCACTAGCCGCATTCATGGACAAAATGAATAGGGTGTTCAGGCTATTTTTGGAAAATTTTTTCATTGTATTTATCGATAACATTCTTGTATATTCTAGAAGCAAAGAAGAGCATAAAGAACATCTTTGGATTGTGTTGCAGTCCCTGAGGGAGCATCAGTTGTTTGCCAAGTTCTCTAAGTGCGAGTTTTGGCTCGATAGTGTTTATTTCCTGGGGCCTGTGGTGAGTAAGGAAAGACTTAAAGTTGATCCGAAGAAAGTGGATGCGATCCTTAATTGGTCTAGAACCACGAATGTTCCCGAAGTTAGAAGTTTCTTGGATTTGACAGGGTATTATAGGAGGTTTGTACAAGATTTTTCTAAGATTGCAATGCCTTTGACCAAGCTTACTCAAAAGTAAGTGAAATTCCAATGGACGGATGCTTGCGAAGGGAGTTTCCATAAGTTGAAGACTTGTCTTACCATGACACCTGTTTTGGCTTCGCCATTAGGAGAAGGAGGATATGCAGTGTATTGTGATGCATCGAGAGTGAGACTAGGATGTGTACTTATGCAGCATGGTAGAGTGATAGCTTATGCTTCTAGACAATTGAGGAAGCATGGAGTGAATTACCCTGCACATGATCTTGAGATGGATGCTGTTGTATTCGCATTGAAGATATGGAGACACTACCTGTATGGAGAGAAATTTTAGATCTTCATAGATCATAAAAGCTTGAAGTATATCTTTCAGCAGAAGGATCTTAATCTTCGGCAGAGGAGATGGATGAAATTACTAAAAGATTATGATTATGAAATTTTGTATCATCTAGGAAGGGCTAATGTGGTGGCATTTACTTTGAGTAGAAAATCTTTGGGAGGTTTAGCCCATATACAAGTTAGTAAGAGATCTCTAGTGAGAGAGGTGTAGAGTTTGTATGATATGAGAATTAGATTGGATCTGTCAAATGTGGGTGTGCTTTTGGCTTATTTTCAAGTTAAACTAGTACTTATTGGTCAGATAAGAGAAGCACAAAATAAGGATCTTCAATTGGTAAAGCTAAAGAACAATTTGGCAACAAAGAGAGATCCAAGTTTTGCCATAATTGTGTAACACCTCAGCCTAAACCTAACTTGAACCTTAAAAGGGGAACATAGTTTTTTTTTTTTCTTTTGAACTTGGTAATATTATGTATTTATGCATGAAATTGATAGATATGCATGTTATGAAGTGATTTTAGGCATAGAAAAGGTTTAAAGGCTATTAGGACAAAATCGGGTAATTTTGAGTTTTTTGTGAACTGGGGGCAAAATAGTCATTTCACACCCTATCGAATTTTTATGGAATTAACACTATATTTGAAGGTAGAAAAGAATTTAAGGACATGAAAAAGATATTATTAAGTTTATTTGAATAATTGTTGGAGAATTAAACCCGGTTGAAAATAATTCCCAGCAAGCTGCTCAATTGAGGTGCTTGAGGTGCTTCTTTTGAACTAAGACTATTTTAGTCTTTTCCTTTACAATATGGATTTATATAGTGTATGCAACCTTATGGAATCATTTTAGGCTTGATTAAATCTAACCATTGGATGAAAAGATGAAGAAATGGATGGTTGGATGACTAGATTTCACCATAAGTACCATAAACCTTAAGCATAGGATTATTCCTTTGATATTTAACTTTGATTTTTCCCACCCTTTATTTTGTTCTTCATCTTCATCAATTCACCAAACACATTTTCTCTCTCCTCCATTTCACCATTTCGGCCACCTTGAATCTATACCATTTCTTGTTGTTTTCTTTCAATTTTTTATGGAAATATGTTAATTCCATCATCTTAAACACAAATATAACTATAGAATCAAAGGAAAAACAAGAAAAGTAACAAATTAATCCATTGAAGATTTTGAAGAACTTTTGGTAAGTTGTTGATTTTGGAATTCTTTTGATTCAATTATGTTTGTAAGATGTTCTTTGATATTTGTTAGTGATCAAAACATATTTTGAATTATTAGAATTCAAAAAGTTGGATTGAAACCCTAATAGGAAGAACTTTGAATCAAAGTGTTGTTTTGATGAATTATTTTAAACAAATATTATTTATTTGATGTGGATAACATGAATTGATGGTTAAATCATTGAAACAAATTGATTTGGATAGAAAACTACCTTGGCCGAATGTGAGGAGCTTAAGATGGTTTGATAATTTGATGATTTTAATGGTTGAATGATGGAATGAAGTGTATTTGATGCATATGTATTGAATTAATGGTTGAATGATGGAAAGGAATTCATTTGGATGGAACCTTACTTTGGCCGAATATAGAAAACATGAATGGTATGTTGTGCTTTGATGTTTAATAGGTTTAAATGCCTAAATGATATACATTTGATGCATTTGTATGATATTTGATGGAATGGCATTGAAAAATAGATGAATGGAATGAATTCTATTCAAGTTGATCAATATTGACTTTGTTAGTTTAAGGTGTTGGGCTAATGTGATTAGTAAAGTGAAGTTTGAATATGGTTAAGTATTGAAAATGATGGAGATATATAAGTTTAAATGTGTGAAAGATGTTTAATTTAAGTACTTGAAAGCTAAGTTTGAATATAGTGTATGTTTGATATGAAATGATGAACCAAGTATATATGAGTTCTTAACTTGGTAAAATATTGATGAATATGTGTAATGTGAGTTAATTATGGTGATAGATATGTGTTATTGTAATAAGGTATGGAAATAGTATGATTTGTACAAAGTGAGGTTTATTGAGCATAGTGTGTATGCTTGATGTTTGTTTATATGAATTATGTGATTTATAATGTTATATAGTCTTACCGGAGTGTTATATATGAAAATAGGTGAACCATCAAATACTCCAGCTCGGAGTGTAGAGCGGCGGCCGAATAGGGCTCGAGAACAGTTTTGGGGGCTAAAGTGATCACATTGTGTAAAAGGTGAGTCTTTATGTATAATTATGCATGATTTACATTATATATGCTATAATATTTCATTTGAGCCAATAAAATAAAGTTTGATATCCAAAATCACAAACAGTGCAAATTGGCCCATAAATAAGCCCGCCGAACCGACCAAAAGTGACCTAAACTTTGATTGTCTATAAAATAAAATCCAAAAAGCCAATTGGGCCACCACTTGGCCCAATCATCTAGTCTTGACCTAAGCTTTGAAATGATACCTCATGGTCCACCTAATTCCTTGGTAGCATACTTAACTAGAAACCACATAAAAATTCTAAAACGGACCTGTAACGGCGAGTGCCAATTGCGGCAACACAACTGGGCCCCGCCGGGCATTTTTTTGACATCTTTTAAATTTGTCCATTTATTCTTTATATATGTATATATGATTGTTCTACAACTATTTGAGATATAAATATGATATATTTATGGTTATATGGAGACATACTCATATGATAAATTCCATCGATGGGTAGTGAAAAATTCCATTGACCGTGTGCACATTGGTGTTATTTAAGTTGACCCTTACTAGAGAGGGTATAATATTTTCTGGTATTATATAAATTGACCCATGCTAGGGAGGGTGTAATACTCCTTAGTCGTAAAGGCTGATCACCTTTGCGTGTAGTGCTTTATGCACTGTATTATCGTGCCTATTATAAACAATGTAGTTGTAGTTGTATATGACTCAATCCTGTTATATCATATGTGCGTTGACTCGTACATTGGATACTTAAATGAATATTGATATGGATATTATATGAATAGTGGTATGGATACTTGTTATATTCTTCATTTATTATCTTATATTATTTCTACAGGCCATATATGGGCAATATTGGTGTTATTAAGCATTTACTGTATTTTTATACATATGGATTCACTGAATATTTTTATACTCACCCCCTTCAGTGGTTATCATTTTTAGGTCAGCAGTGAGGCCCGTATTCCATTGGCACATCTTATCCTCGCCGTGGAAATTTTGATACTTGTGACATGTAAATTCCAGTTCCAAAAATATATGTAAATATTTGTACAGTATAGAAGTTCAATGGTACAGTAAATTGAGGAATGGCATGTACTTATGTGTGTTTGCATCTTTATATCTATAAGTTATATTATGGAGATATACATTCATATGTGATGCTATGATTGAGAATGATTTGATATATAGATTGATATATTTAGTTGATATTAGAGATCCAGAGGGATCGTTGACTTGAATATAGATGTTGAAGTATATAGTTGAAGTGCTTATTTGAATGTTTTTCAGCTGGTCATGATTCTTATATAGAGGAGATGCTGCCCAATTTTTTATAGAATTGTCAAGCTATATTGAGCTTGTTATTGAATTGCATGCCATATAGTACAGTTAATTGGGTTCTTCGTGGTACTGGTAGCTTAGACAACACCCGTATCGTAGGACCGTCGTGGCTCCTAAGTTGGGTCGTGACAAGTTGGTGGTGTACTGAGATTGGGCAATAGATTATGTGTTTTCGCTATGGATGAATTGAGAGATGTGATTCTCAAGGAAGCTCATCATTCCAGCTACAGTGTGCATTCAGGTACAACAAAGATATACCACGATATCAAGAGTTCTTATTGGTGGAGTGGAATGAAAAGAGATGTCGCAGAATATGTAGCTAAATGTCTAATTTGTCAGTAAGTTAATTTTGAGCATCAGAAGCTTTCGGGACTAATACAACAGTTGCCATTGCCAGAATGAAAATGGGAGAGAGTGACTATGGATTTTATGGTTGGATTGCTAAGGACTTCAAAAGGTCATAATTTAATATGGATTGTTAATGATAGATTGACTAAGTCAACTCACTTCCTGCCAGTTAAGATGACTTATATGACTTCTCAATATGCACAGATATATGTTGATGAGATTATAAGGCTTCATAGAGTTCCAGTTTCAATCATCTCAGATAGAGGTACTTAGTTAACCTCGAGATTTTGGCAAAAATTGCACAAGTGCTTAAGTACACAGCTTGATTTCAGCACAACATTTCATTCACAGACGGATGGGCAATCAGAGAGGACCATCCAAACTTTTAAAGACATTCTGAGGATGTGAATTCTAGACTTTGGAGGAAATTGGGATACTCACTTGTCATTGATATAATTTGCCTGCAACAATAGCTACCATTCATCAATTCAGATGTCTCCTTATGAAGTTTTGTATGGCAAGAAATGCAGATTTCCCTTGTGTTGGGATGAGGTTGGGAAAAAGTATATCAAAGGGCCCGAATTGATAAGATATACATCAGAAAATATTCCATTGATCCGAGAAAGATTAAAGACAACCTTCAGTCACCAAAAGAATTATGTCGATCCAAAGAAAAAAGACCTTCAGTTTTCTGTTGGAGATTTAATGTTCTTAAAAATCTCACCAATGAAGGGAGTTCTACGATTTGGTAAGAAAGGCAAGCTATCTCCACGATTTATCGAACCCTTTGAGATTTTGAATAAGATTAGAGCAGTCTCATACAAGCTAGCTTTGCCATCTAACATGGATAGTGTGCATCCGATATTTCACTTATCGATGCTTCGAAAATATGTCGCCGATCCTTCTCATATGCTACAAGTTTCTGCAGTTGACCTTCAGCAAGACTTAACGTATAAAGAGACTCTAGTCGCCATTGTGGACCGAATGATTAAGAGACTACGAAATAAAGATATAGCAATGGTTAAAGTCCAATAGAGAAATCAAACAATGGAAGAGTGCACTTGGAAAAGTGAACAGAGCATACAGGACAAATACCCTTATCTATTCCAAGAGCAAGGTAAGTCTTTAAATTCGAGAACGAATTTTCTTAAGGTAGGGAGAATGTAATACCCAGTACTTGGAACATTATAGTAGATATGTATTTGTTCATCTTTGTTTAATAAATTTTAGCATATGTATGTTTATATGTGCATGGTAGATAATCTAGAATGATTATATATTGAGATATGATAAGCTATCACTGATTTTGAGGTGTTAAACATGTGTATGTATAAGTTGATTGAGTTTGAACAAGTTAGAATGGAGAAACATAAGAGATTCTCATCAGCAGCCTTTCACGGGCGTGAAGTGTTTTCACAAGCGTGAAGTATTATTGACGGGCGTGAAACATAATTCACGACCGTGATAAAAGCTTCTGTGTAAAATGGCTAATTATTCATATTTGTCTTCACGGGCATGAAACATCCCTTTATGGCCGTGAAGAAATACTTCGAACCCAACGTGAGCAGTGGCCTTCGCAGCCATGAACTATATTCATTAGCATGAAGACATGAACCTATAAATATCTTACACTTCTTCTTCATTCTCAGATTTCATTTATTTCGTTCCCTTCTTTTTCTTTCTCCATAAATACACTTCACTCACCCATAAATTCATTAAATGCTCTTCTCAAACACTTATTTCATATCCATTAATATAAGAATCAAGAATCAAACCTTCAAGAACGTCAAGATTTCAAATTTCTCAAGGATTCTCCATTTCTAGAAATTCAAGGTATTTGTTCCAAACTCAATCTTAAGTCAAGATAAGTTAATACATGGTTAGAATAGATGAATATAAGTTAAGTTTAGATGTTTAAGAATATCATTTGTATTTATTATGGATTATAAGTAAGATATATGTGGATTTAGGGCTTTGGGTGAATAGTAGTTATTCATCCCAATCTTCCATATATCTTTAATAAGTGATTAAATTGATGTTAGAAAACATATTAGGATTTTAAAAGATTATTATAATCATAAGGATTTACCATGTATGAACATTATTGGGCATAAACTCTAATTGTGAGTATTTGGGGATTTGACATAGGAGATGAGAACTCAAGAAAATAGAGAAGATTATTGAATGTACAAGTAATTGAGGAAAATATAAGGATAATTTGCTTTGTGGTAAGTATAAACATTGCATATGAATATTATTTTCTTGAAATTGATTGTTCAATCCTTCCTAATATACATGTATATGATTCTCATGTTATGAAATATTATATTATTAAGCTATTAAATGAATTTCTCATGATGTTCTTAAACGAATGATAATTTGTTCCATGTAATCACTTTATATGTTGTAAATGACTTGATCATTCTTCCTTGGACCTAACTCATATGAAACTTATTTTCTAACTTGAATGAATTCATGTTTATGTGTTGATGGTCTTGTGACCAATATGATTCTTTGTGAAATCCAAGTAAATGTGTCACAATAAGGTAGCAAGACTACGGATGTGTTCTGATAATGATGATGTGTTACGATAAGGTAGCAAGACTACCAATACGTTCTGATGATGTGTCACGATAAGGTAGCAAAGTTACTGATATGTTCTGATGATGATGACAATTCTATTATATGATTTGATAATGTTATTCTATTGTGAGCACTTATGTTCTTGTAAGTATAATCTTATGAAACTTCCATACCCATGTTCCTTTGGCTTGATCTTTGTATTGCATGTTTATATCTTACTGAGTTGAAGGCTCACTCCTTTTCTGTGGATTTCAGGTGATAGTATAGCTTGAGAGGGAGCTAGTATAGAAGACAGAATTTTTTGATTCGTTCCTCCAAGAAGACTCTATGTAATTCTTTTGATGCATTTTATTTTGTATCATGGTATTTATATGTATAAGGAGTATACTCTAGAGTTTCGTAGTTAGATATTGAGAATGGTATTATTTTGATGTATGGATTGATACATTGTGGGATGCCCTTGTTCCTTATTGATGAGGGATGTATCTTTTGATCGGTAAGAAACAAGATAAAATTATATGATGATGTATGAAAATGCATGAATGATGATTATATGATTCATAGAAATGAGTATGCAAGATGATAACTATGTATGATATGGATTATGTTATCTATGAAATTCAGGATATGAGTGTTTTACGAGCTTATAATGGCTTTAAGCCTACCTTTGTCCTATGATCGTCACACCACGAGAATCGGGATGTGACAATAATATACCCTACCCTTCCTCAATCCCCCAACAATCGGAATATATAAATCTTTGTTGTTTGCCTCATAATGTTTAGTGAATACCTGAAGTGGTTGTGATAATTGCTCAAAAAAATTATTGATACTCTTCTGCATTTAAAAAAATTAAGTTGTCAAAATATAATTAAGACACAAAAGAAATAATTACACATTTTTAATAATATATTTATTTAATATTACTACTTACATGAACTCTCTAATATCTTATATCCACAAATATATGCTCATCATATTTCTTTGTATATGTGTGTATAGACGAATATTTCAATGGACAAAGGAGAGAACCTAATCTTCGAGCCTATTAAGAATGAAAATATTATTAATATTTTCATTTAATAGTCATTAAAAATAAAATAAGTAAAAGGAAAAATAATTATCAATCGTGTCCTATGATGCACATGGGATATAAACCCTCTAGTGTGTCTAGATGCATCGAATTCTAGACTGCCTTTCCTTGTCATTAAGTTCTAGTTGCACTGCTGAGAAAGTTTCTTGAACTCGAGAGAACACAATGTCGATATCATCTCTCTGAAGCATCCTTTGATATCCAAGTGTGCTTCTCTTTTTTTTTTTTTTTCACCTCGTTAAGCATATATTTGTAGTCAGTGTAGTCTTCTTATAAAAGAGTCTCAACGAGGCGCCAATCACCTAAGTCCACTGATAATGTTTCTCTAAAAAATTAAAATACATAAATTTATTAGTAAACAATTTTACTAAAAGGTAAATTGATTCTATTAGTTATTAACTATAATAACATATTACATATAATTAATTACCTATAGTAAATTTGTCTGAGTTTGGTGACTTTTTGCTTTGCCGCAAGAACTTCTTCACTAACCATTCTCTTTGGAAGCTTTCTCACATACATAGAAGAGCAAATGTTATTGCTCATATTTTAGCAAAATTTGCTTTTTTATTTTCAGATTTCATGTATTGAAATCAGATTCCTAACTTTTTACAAGAAATAATTTTGATTGATATTTCTTCTCGTGCTTAATAAAGCGTCTTTTTGTTCTCTCAAAAAAAAAAAATTACCTATAGTAAACTTCTTACAGAAAACAATTCTGACTGATATTTCTTCTCGTGCTTAATAAAGCGTTTTTTTTTCTCTAAAAAAAATTACCTATTATAAACTTTAAAGTGTAAACACACTTTAAGTTTATTTTAATTAGTTAAAAACTAATTTTAATTTTAAAATAGAAACTTAATACTCTAATTAACTTATAACTTAAATTTTAATTTATACTTTGGATTTAGCTTTTGAATAAAACTTATCGTTTAATTTTTAATTTAAACTTAAAAGTTAAATTTTACTTAAATTTTAAAAGGTTAGGTGTAAACATTAACTTGAAATTTATAACTTTAACTAAATTTAACATACTTTTATATTATGACAAACTCATTTATCGAATCAAGTTATAAATAATAATTTTAAGTTCTGTTAAGAGTGAACCTAAATGAGCGTTAAGATTCTACTGAAATTTTAATAGAATCTTCCCTATAATTCAAATATTACCTCTTGCTAATAATAATTTTAAACAATGCTAATGTACAGTAAATGATCACAGCAAACAGCCACACATGAAAAGCTCAATTTTGTCCATCTAGACCTTTAGTACATCCTGTCCGCCTTATAAATTCTAAACTTATAATGTAAATGTTAATTTTAACTTTAATTTTCATATTAAAAATTATGTAAGCTTTACATAATTAATACTATAAATGAACTATATACAAAATAAAGTTTACTTCTATAACTAATTAATTTAATGAATCAATTTATAAGCAGCATTATTACTTGAATGTCAATAGTTAACTAATTAATAAGTACTTAATTTCTATGAAAATTTTGACAGAATATCTCTTATAATTTTGTAATACTCAATAATAAATATTTGATTTTTATTTTTGTTTTATTTTCATTTCTGATTTTTGAAATGTGTGGATAAATGTTTCGGAGAAATTTCATAATTCTTGGTATGCAGGAATAATTTAATGAGTCAGTTTTGAGGCTTTAAATAAATAAGTTAGAGAAGTGTAAATCATGTGAGTTGCAGATTTTTATTTATGAATCTGTAAAATTATTTTGAAAATTCTATGTGTGTAAGGAGATATATTCCTTAACCAGAATTTATTTAGTTTTTTGTTTTCCTGCAATAAGTTGATGTGTATTCTGAGAATAGGGAAATTTGAGTCTATTTATTGATTTCTGTATATAGTATCGACTGAGAAATTTCAATGAGATTGGATAATTGTAGTTTAAGAGATGGTTAATTTAATCAGACCTGCTTGGACAATTTTTGGAGAGTAAAAATCTAGGTGAATTTAGAAATTCACCATATATTTTGTAGATCTCATTTTGATCTAAATTTTAGTTATATTAGACCTCTGAGTGTCTATATTAAATGACAAAAATAATTAAGGAGTTTGGGTGTCTGTAGCTCAATTGCGAGTTGGTTCAGTGCGGAGTGACAAGGAAGGTTTTCCAGCCCGGCAGAATAAGTAGTGCGAGGTGGTTCCTCGATTTCAAAAATAGTTAGAGACTGATCGAGCTGAAGGGCCAAGCATGAAATTATAGCCTGTGTGTCTAAGTTAACTGGGGGAAAAAGAATCAGGACATTTGGACTTCTTTATCTCGCTCGCGAGCCATTTTAATGCGGAGTGGCGAGACAGCTGGCGAGGCAGGATTCCAGCTCGCCAAAATGGATATTAGCGAAGTGGCATATGCGAAGTGAGATATGTAAGGTGGCATATGTGAAGTGGAACTTGGCAAGGTAAGATTAGCGAAGTGGCATTGGCGAAGTGGCATTGGCGAAGTGGAATTTGGCGAGGTAAGATTGGCAAAGTGGCATTGCCGAGGTAGCATTGGTGAAGTGGCATAGGAGAGGTGAGATTGGCGAAGTGGACTTTGGCAAAGTGTGATTGCCAAAGTGGCATTGCCAAAGTGGCATATGCAAAGTGAGTTTGGCAAAGTGGGAAGTTGAGAGGCTGAAGCCTATTTTAAGAGGAGAAGCAATAGTTATTTTCACGATATCTTCTTCTTCTCTTTTCTTCGGTCGTTCTCATTTCTTCTCCTATATTTCTCAAATCTGTCCCATTTATTTTTAATGTATTAATGCTCAAAATTAATGCATTGGATCATTAAATTAGCGCATTTAAATCTTTAATCAGCATTCTCAAGTCAAATTCTTCAGGAATTCAGTTTTAAGGAAAATAAGGTAATTTTCTCCACACTTCATTTTCTCTTTAGATTAAGAATTTTTGATAGATAGAATAGATCTATATGAGTATATAGACTCTATTATAAGTATTTAAGACTATTAATTTTGATTAATATTCAAGATATCAGAATTTATGGAATTTGATTAATAGTGACATGAATAGTA
>CANXYC010749986.1:0-14439 GCA_948193065.1 Aleurites moluccanus | reverse complement strand
TGTGAGTTATGGTGTATGTTTGATATGAAATGATGAACTAAGTGTATATGAGTTCTTAATATAGTATATAAGTGATGAATATGTGAAATGTGAGTTAAATATAGTGATAGAATGTGTTTATTGCATAAAGGATTGGTAAATATGTAATTGATGCAAAGTGAGGTTATAGAGCATAATATGTATGTTTGATGTCTATTTATGTGAATAACAAGTTTTATGATGTTTTAAAGTCCTACCGGAGTGTTATATGTGGAAATAGATGAACCGTCAAATACTCCAGCTGGGAGTGTAGAACGGCGGGCCGATTAGGGCTCGAGAGCAGTGTTGGGGGATAAAGCAGACAAATTGTGTTAAAGGTGAGTCTATATGTATAATCATGCATGATTTGCATCATATATCATATAAAAAGTCATTTGGACTGATAAACCAGCATTTCCTATCTTACAGTACATACAGTGCATATTGGCCCATAAATAAGCCCACTGAAACGACATAAAATTACCTAAACTTTGCCTGTCTGTAAAATGAAATCTAGAAAGCCAATTGGGCCACCATTTGGCCCAATCTTCTAGTCTTGACCTAAGATTTAAAACGGTACCTCATGGTCCACCTAAATCCTTTGGCAACATAGTTAACTAGAAACTAAACAAAAATCCCAAAACGGACCCGAAACGGCGAGTGTCAGTTGCAGCAGCGTAACTGGGACCCGCCGGGCACATTTCTAACTTAAGCCAAACTTGTTCTATTATTCATTATAAATATATATATGATTGTTCTATAGTTATATGAGATATATTTATGCTATATTGATGGATATATGGAGACACACCCATATGGTATTATAACAAGACTACAATGATGGTGTAGTGAAAATTTCATCGACCGTGTGCACACTGGTGTTAATTAAATTGACCCTTACTAGGGAGGGTGTAATATTCTTTGGTATTAAATAAATTGACCCATACTAGGGAGGATGTAATATTCTCTAATCGTGAAGGTTGATCCCCTTTGTGTATAGTGATTTATACACATTATTACAGTGCCTATTACAGACAGTTAGATTGTACGTTAATGTCACGATCCAGTTTCCTGGACCACGATGGTCCTAGGGCACGAGAGATGCCAATGGCAACCGACATCCATAGAACCCAATATCATATGTATAATCTATAAAGCTCAATATATTATCAGTTATTTTAGTTACCATCCATTATGTTTTCCTGTTATTTATTCTGTTATGCATTCTATAATCATTCTGCAAATGCCTGTCACAATCATATATCATATATCATGCACCATCATATACGCAATATTTACCATCAATATCATATATATACAATGTTCATCTCCTAGCTAAACCGTACATACGCATGGAGCAGTTAGATAATGAACACCAAAATAATGTAATACAGTAATCTAGAAATATACATAATAGACTATGGCAGATATCCCGGGATGACAGAAGACAGGAATCTGCAATCTACTCCTCTCCTGAAATGGGTAAACAAACAGTGAATATAGATGATACTCATTGAATTTACATGCATCATAATAAGTTATAGGCATCAAATAAGCAATGGAATCAGTCAATGAAATAACAGTATACAGAATAAATATTAGGGTATAATAAATCCAAGGAATGTCATATAGGCTTGGTTACATATGGAAAGATAGATAATAGGATGGACTGTATGAAAAGAAATCATACAATCTCTAGTAAGTCAATATGGACCATGTAGGTCTCCAGTATCAATGAGCATAAGGCTGATCAGGCCTTATGGCCAAGACCATACCCCCTCCTAGCCAGGGCATCAATAATACAATGTGCACATTATTTCCCTACTACCCTGTCGGATCGGTAGCTCTGCCAAACCATATCAGGGTCAATAACGAAGGATATCATAAGCAACAATGGCATCCAGATAACAGTCAATCTAATAACAATCAGTTCGGTATCAATCAGTACAGTATTCAATATAATCAATGGCAATGCTAAATACAATATATAATTAATAATAAAGGGTTTGGCAATAAGGAAAGGTATAAAACAAAATTTGGTTCGAAGGCCAAAAATGGTAGGTCAATTGGCATGCCAATGTCGTTGGCAACAATGGCAATCAATTGGTAGGCCTATGGCATGCAAACCAATAGGCCAAAGGCAAATGAACTAGGCATTTCATCGAGCACTTGGTGGGCATACATTTGCAAGCCAATAGGTTAGGTTAGGTGGCAAATTTGACTTGCCCAATTCAACAAAACACAAGCTACATTGTCAAACAAAGCAATGGTATTAAGAAACAAGATTAATCAACATTAAAATATATCAAATTGGCAAGGAAAAATCAAGCAAAAACCAAAGAAATCCAAAGGCATTATATGGCAAGGTTAGTTCGGCCAAGGAAGGGATTTTACCAAAGGGTTCCAATCAATAATTCAATGATAATGACATGTCAAATGATGCAATGTAAACTCACCTAAGCTTACAATTAGCCTTTGCACACTCCAATTTCACTAATTCCACCTAAAGGGCAAAATAGCTCACTTTGAATATCAACCTTGATCAAACTCAAATTCTACATCAATTAATCCATCAATTAGTTATCCATTCACATCCAATTAACCATTTCTAACATCAATTAACAAAACCTAACACTAATTCAACAATTCATCTTTTATAACTTCAAATTCAACCATTCAAATTAGGGATTTCATCAAATTTGAATAAATTGGTGCAATTAAACAGCATACCCATTCAATTGATCTTAAATAACATCTAAATCATCAATCAAACTCAAGAAATAAACTTATTACCTCAAAACCACCAAAGTGGCCGAATGCTTCAATGACAAATTCCTCCAAATCCTTTGTTCCTTCCTTCAAATTAATGATGAAAATGGATGAAGCTAAGAGAAAAATTAAATTTTCTATCAAATTTCTTAAGATTTGGTTAAGATTTGATGAAGAAAATGAGAGAAGAATGGATGGAATGGTGTTTGTCCAAACTAGAAAGAAGAAAGGAAATGTCCATCCAAAAATGGCTAAGCAAATTTAATAAAAAAATCAAATGGTAAATTACAACTAAACCCTCAAACTTCCATCCTTTACACTTTAGTCCTTAAATCTTCTGTAATTTATTCTGACAATTTTGTCAGGATTTAGATATCAGAGTGGGGGTGTCAATAGGCTTATTTTAATTTATACTTATTTATAAAAATGGTTCTGGAGTCATTTTGTAACTCCGACCGGCCACTTTTCACTATTCACCTTGAATTTCCATTTATTTACAAAAATGCCATTATTTACTTTTCAGTGTTCCTAAATGATTTTCACTTCTTTCTTTTTACCAAAATTAGACATAAATTATGGTCATCTTTTACCCCTAAGTCAACTTCAGAAATTCTTCCGTTGACTGGACTGCTTATTTTTCGGCAGTGTTCCCGACACCGCCGCTTTCCGGAAAAGTTTCAAGCTCGCTTTCTAACTATGTCTCTAAAATTATTTCCCACCATTTCATGACTAAAGGACCACATACTGAGAATAAATTCATGCATTATAGTTATAATATTCTAGGGTATTACATTCTACCCCCTACAAATAAATTCGTCCTCGATTTTAAATAAAAACATACCTCAATGCTGGAACAGGGATGGATATCTGCACCGCATCTCCTGCTCGCTCTCCCATGTACACTCCTCCATAGTCTGGTTCCTCCATAGCACTTTTACCATTGGGATCTCTTTGTTCCGAAACTTCCTGTCCTGTCTATCAATGATCTCCACAGGTAGCTCCTCGTATGACAAATCATCACTGAGATCCACATCTTGTACCTCCAAAATGTGCGATGGATCAGAAACATATTTCCACAGCATCAATATATGAAAAAATGGATGTACATGGCTCATACTGGAAGGAAGAGCCAACCTATAGGCCACACTACCAATCCTCTTAAGTATCTCAAATGGGCCTTTAGGAAGACATGATCACCAATTGAACACTGTACATCCTTCCTCTTCGGATCAATATAACTCTTCTGCCTAGTGAATGCAGTCCTCATCCGCTCTATGATCATAGGAACCTTCTCCATAGTCTCTCTGATCAACTTTGGTCTCTCTAGCTGCTTTTCTCTCGGCTCCACCTAACACACTGGAAATCTGCACTTCCTACCATATAGTGCTTCAAATGGAGCCATACCAATCGAGGAGTGATAACTGTTATTGTAGGAGAACTCTATCAGTGGCAGATAATAATCCCAGTTACCCTTAAAATCCAAAACACATAATCTGAGCATATCCTCCAAAGTCTGGATCATCCTCTCTGACTTTCCGTCAGTCTGCGGATGGAAAGTAGTACTGAAGCGTAACTGGGTACGCATAGCCTCCTGAAATTTCTGCCAAAACCGAGATGTGAACTGTGTACCCCTGTCAGATATGATCACCAAAGGAACTCTATGAAGATGCACAATCTTATCCACATATAACTGTGCGTACTGAGCTGTTGAATAGCTGGTCTTTACCTCTAGAAAATGTGTAGACTTCGTCAATCGGTCAATAATAACCCATATAGAATCATATCCCCTAGAAGTCTGTGGTAGACCAACTATAAAATCCATGGTAACCTGTTCCCATTTCCACTCTGGCAACTCTATCTCCTGAAGTAGCTCTGATGGCTTCTGATGCTTAAACTTAACCTGCTGACAGTCTAAGCACTTAGGCACAAACTGAGCTACGTCCTTCTTCATCCCTGGCCACTAATATATATCTCTGAGATCATGGTACATCTTAGTAATCCCTGGATGTATACTGAATGCAGAATAATATGCCTCTCACATGATCCGATCCCGTAGCTTATCACAATCCGGTACACATATACGCCTCCCATATCTCAATACCCCATCCTCTATAGATCGGTCCCCCTGCTCTAGCTACTCAAATCTCATCAGATTATGGGTCCTCACACCCTCAGTGATGAACTCATCAATCAGACCTTGATGGAACTCTGCCCAAATAGGTAGGTGCTTTCCATATAGCCTGGTCTCCATATGCCTTGAGAACCACATCCAAACCTTACCCTTAAGCAATAAACCTAGCAACTCTACTGATCTCAACTCTGAACAAGGTAGTCTCCTCACTACCTTCTCCACCTCTTCCAGAAAATCAACCGGATCTATACCCCTATCTCCTCTGAACTCAGGTAAGTTTAGCTTCAGAAAGCTAAACATAGAAACTCCGCCCTCCTCAATCTCTCTCTTGCCTCCCTGTACAACTGGCTCCCTCTGAGCCCCTACTGGCTACATAGGAGCCGGCGCCACTACCTCAGGTACTACTGGTGGAGGTACTACTGTAGGAGCAGGTGGTGGCTATGCATGTTGTCTCTCCCTCCTAATCTCAGCCATCTCCCTCCTCAACTTCATCAAACCTCTCATCATCTCCACCCTTCATGGGTCATCTCCCTTGTTTGTATCCTCTGTAGTCCATTGAGATCAAGACGGACCCTCTAATACACTAATCTCCCTCACTAGGGACTCATTGGAGGCAACCTCATCCTCCATGGTGTCTCTGTCTCTATTGTCAGACATCTCTATAATCTGTAGGGAAAAATGTAAACAGTCTCAGAATACAGCAAAAACGTAGAATAATAACATATAACAGACGATAACGACAAAGGACAACAAAGGAAATCCTATGCTCCATGGTATACTTAATTCTACCCCATTCTGTAACTAGTCACTATTCCTCTGTAATTCAATCACTATTCATCTGTAACCTAGATTCACATTCTGTAAACCTAGTGCTCTGATACCACCTCTGTGATGACCCGGTTTCCCAGACCGTGACGGTCCTAGAGCATGGGAGATGCCAATGGCGACCGGCACCCGTAGAACCCAATATCATATGCACAATCTATAAACCTCAAAATATTATTCAGTTATTATAGTTACCATCCATTATATTATCCTGTTATTCATTCTATTATGCATTCTGTAATCATTCTACAAATGGCTGTCACAATCATATATCATATATCATGCATCATCATATATGCAATATTTACCATCAATATCATATATATACAATGTTCATCTCCTAGCTAACCCGTACATACCCATGGAACAATTAGATAATGAACACCAAAATAATGTAATACAGTAATCCATAAATATGCATAATAGACTGTGGTAGATATCCCAGGATGACAGAAGACAAGAATATGCAATATACTCCTTTCCTGAAATGGGTAAACAAACAAACTGTAAGTATAGATGATACTCAGTGAATTTACATACATCATAATAAGATATACGCATCAAATAAGCAATGGAATCAGTCAATGAAATAACAGTATACAGAATAAATATTAGGGTATAATAAATCCAAAGAATGTCATATAGGCTCGGTTATCTATGGAAGGACAGATAATAGGATGGACTGTATGAAAAGAAATCATATAATTTCCAGTCAGTCAATATGGACCATGTAGGTCTCCAGTATCAATGAGCATAAGGCTGATCAGGCCTTATGGCCAGGACCATAACCCCTCCTAGCTAAGGTATCAATAATACAATGTGCAAATCGCCGATAATATTTCCCTACTACCCTGTCAGATCGGTAGCTCTGCCAAACCATATCAGTGTCAATAACCAGGGATACCATAAGCAACAATGGCATCCAGATAACAGTCAATCCAATAACAATCAGTTCAGTATCAATAAGTACAATATTCAATATAATCAATGGCAACACTAAATACAATATACAATCAATAATAAAGGGTTTGGCAATAAGGAAAGTTATAAAACAAAAGTTAGTTCGAAGGCCGAAATGATAGGTCAATTGGCATGTCAATGTCACTGGCGACAATGGCAATCAATTGGTAGGCCTGTGGCATGCAAACCAATAGGCCAAAGGCAAATGAACTAGGCATTTCATCGAACACTTGGTGGGCATACATTGGCAAGCCAATAGGTTAGGTTAGGTGGCAAATTTGACTTGCCCAATTTAACAAAACACAAGCTACATTATAAAAAAAAACAAAGGTATCAAGAAACAAGATTAATCAACATTAAAATAGATCAAATTGGCAAGGAAAACATCAAGCAAAACCAAAGAAATCCAAAGGCATTATATGGCAAGGTTGGTTCGACCAAGGAAGGGATTTTACCAAAGGGTTCCAATCAAGAATTCAATGATAATAACATGTCAAATGATGCAATGTAAACTCACCTAAGCATACAATTAGCCTTTGCACACTCCAATTTCACCAATTCCACCAAAAGGGCAAAATAGCTCACTTTGAATATCAACCTTGATCAATCTCAAATTCTACATCAATTAATCCATCAATTAGTTATCCATTCACATCCAATTAACCATTTCTAACATCAATTAATAAAACCTAACACTAATTTAACAATTCAACCATTCAAATTAGGGATTTCATCAAATCTGAATAAATTGGTGCAATTAAACATCATACCCATTCAATTGATCCTAAATAACATTTAAATCATCAATCAAACTCAAGAAATAAACTTATCACTTTAAAACCACCAAAGTGGCCGAATGCTTCAATGAGAAATTCCTCCAAATCCTTTGCTCCTTCCTTTAAATTAATGATGGAAATGGACGAAGCTAAGAGAAAAATTAAATTTTCTATCAAATTTCTTAAGATTTGATTAAGATTTGATGAAGAAAATGAGAGAAGAATGGATGGAATGGTGTTTGGCCAAACTAGAAAGAAGAAAGGAAATGTCCATCCGAGAAATGGCTAAGCAAATTTAATAGAAAAATCAAATGGTAAATTACAACTAAACCCTCAAACTTTCATCCTTCACACTTTAGTCCTTAAATATTCTTTAATTTATTCTGACAATTCTGTCAGGATTAGATATCAGAGTGGGGAGTCAATAGGCTTATTTTAATTTATACTTATTTATAAAAATGGTTCTGACATCATTCTGTAACTCCGACCGACCACTTTCCACTATTCACCTTGAATTTTCATTTATTTACAAAAATACCATGACTTACTTTTTCAGTGTTCCTAAATGATTTTCACTTCTTTTTTTTTTTTACCAAAATTAGACATAAATTATGGTCATATTTTACCCCCAAGTCAACTTTAGAAATTTTTTCGTTGACGGGACTGCTCATTTTTCGGCAGTGTTCCCGACATCGCCACTTTTCGAAAAAGTTTCAAGTTCGCTTTCTAACTGTGTCTCTAAAATTATTTCCCACTATTTCAAGACTAAAGGACCACATACTGAGAATAAATTCATGTATGATAGTTATAGTATTCTAGGGTATTACAGTTAATATGACTCAAATTCTATTATTTCATATGTGCGTTGACTCATACACTGAATATTTATATGAATACTCATATGGATAATTACATGGACACTTATATGAATATTGATACAGATACTTGTTATTTCCTTTACTTGTTATCTTATATTGATTCTACAGGCCATATATGGGCAACCATGGTATAATGATCATCAACTGCATTTATATATATATAGATTCACTGAGTATTTTTATACTCATCCCCTTTAGTGGTTATCATTTTTAGGTCTATAATGAGGCTTGTATTCCATAGGCACTTCTTATTCTCATCGTGGAATTTTGATACTTGTGACATGTAATATTCCAGTCCCAAAAGTATATATAAATAATTGTACAGTATAGAGGTTCCATGGTACTCTAATCTAAGGAGTGGCATGTATATGTATGTGATTATTTGTTTATGGTTTTGCATATATATATATATTATTCTATGAATGTAAATAGTTTGATATACAGATACATATATTGAGTTGTTATTGGAGATCCAGAGGGATCATTGATTTGGGTATTGATGATGATATATATATTGGAAGTGTTGTTTACACGTTTTACAGCTGGGCATAGTCATATTATAGAGGAGATGCTGTCAAAATTTCTGCAGAATTATTAAGCTATTTAAGCTGATTTCATGAATTGCATGCCGTATAGTACAGTTATTTGGGTTCTTCGTGGTACTGGTAGCTTAGGCAACACTCGTACCCTAGGACCATCACGACTCCTATGTTGGGTCGGGACAAAGGTGGTAACAGAGCTAAAGGGTTATTATAACCTATAGTGTTTGCATATTAGTAGCAATAGAAGTACCATAGAATCTAGGATTCTCTTATATCGTCAAAATGACAAGTCTTCTTCTTTGTTTGAAATTCTACGTACCTATGATCTAAATATTCTTTTACATGTTGATTTGTACAGTGTGTTAAGATGTCAGAGAAGGGAACTAGATGAGCTAGGCCTATTGAGGGGGATGAATATCATAGATCTAGTAAGGAAGCAGAGGTTGCTTCCAACACATCTGCTATATGGAGGACTCGGTCTGAGCTACCCAGATCACGGAGATGAACTGAGTCTGATTCGATGGGTAGGGAACCTTGGAGACAGGATATGTAGGAAATAAGATAGGAAATATTACAGACCATCTGGACTCATTTTGCAGCACAGCCTGCAGTGGTACAACAACCACCTCCAGTACAGCCAGTGGTACAGCCTATGATACCACCAGTACCTCAGAGGGAGCCAATAGTAGTACAAGGGGATAGAGTACGGAGGGTTATTCCAGAGGGTGGTGTATCTATTTGGGAGTTCATGAGATTGAGACTGCCTACTTTTTCAGGGGAGTATGGTACTGACCCTAGTGACTTCATTGACAGAGTTGACAGGATGGTTCATACTTTGCCTTATTTTGATGCTAAAACTATTGAGCTAATGGGATTATTGCTGGAAGTAGATGCTGCTACCTGGTTTGTGGAACATATTGATGAGAATATTCACAGTGATGATCCAATGACATGGGCAGAATTTAAACAGAGAATAATGGATGAATTTCTTACAGAGGGTTCAAGAGAGAGCAATATTGTGAAATTTGAACAGCTGAGACAGGGCAACTTATTTGTACAGGAATATGCCAGAGAGTTCAGACGGCCGAGCAAGTATGCCAGAAAGATTGCTCCAACTGAAGATGATCTGATTAGATGATTCAGGAGAGGTTTGCATGCAACCTTGCATAACATTCTATTGGTTATGGAATTCACTTCCCTGAGTCAAGCAATTGACAAAGCATCCCAGATGGAGGCAAAATACAAAGAAGAAAGGTCTGATAGGGAACAGAAGAAGAAGGGAAGAGGAGGAGAGTACTGGAGACTAGGGGAGGGGACATCCCATATTTTTACTCCTACAGTCATTGCCACCTCCTAGTCAGAGGCAGGATTTGGGTAGAGGTGTCAGTATGAGGCCTCATATTTTTAGCTATTTTCGAGGCTTGGTTAGACCAGTGTAGATGACATCAGTAGTGCCCATATGTACTTTTTGCAGGAGGAGACATTTTAGGGATGTCGTATCAGATCGAGGGCATGCCTTAAATGTGGACAGTTTGGGCATTTTTACAGAGATTGCCCTATACCTATAGCTTCACAGCCTTCAGAGGCAAGATCATCCCAGACAACAGTACAGATGGGTAGGGGGAGTTCAGGTATAGGTAGACCAGCAAGACAGAGTCCAACAGTGGGACAGTCAGCAGCTGGTAGAGGCTAGGGGCGTGTCTTTATAGTGACCCAGCAGCAGGCCTAGAAATTCCATTATACAGTTCTAGGTACAATTTCTATACATGATATAGTGGCTTATGTGTTGTTTGATTTAGGTGTAACCCATTCTTTTATATCACCTATATTTGCTGTGAAATTGGGGTTGGGTAGAAAACCTTTACATGTGCCCTTAGAAATAGCCACACCAATGGGAGATAAGATTATTGTGGGGTATAAGTATGATGTTAGTGATATGAGAATTTGTGATAGATCGTTGCCTGCTGAATTGATTGAGTTCCCTGTATTAGAGTTTGATGTTATCCTTGGTATGGATTGGTTGACTGTTCATAAAGCTTTTATTGATTGTGTAATGAAAAGGATAAAATTTGGACCAGATGGGCAGGAAAAGTTCATTTTTTAGGGGGAGGCTAACAGTCATATATTTGGGTTAGTGTCTGCAGTACAGGCAGAAAGATTGATGAGAAAGGGATGTATTGCTTATTTGGCAATAATGATTGACACTACATGGGTATCCAAAGAGTTAGAGCAAATTCTAGTGGTAAAGGAATTTACAGATGTATTCCCAAATGATCTTCCAGGACTGCCACCAGAGAGGGAGATTGAGTTTGAGATTGAGGTATATCCTGGTATTGATCCTATATCCATTCCACCATATCGGATGGCACCACCAGAGCTGAAAGAGTTGAAAAAGCACTTGCAGGAATTGTGTGACAAGAGTTTCATCCGGCCCAGTAGTTCACCTTGGGGAGCACCAGTGCTATTTGTAAAGAAAAAGGATGGGTCATTGAGGATGTGTATAGATTACAGGCCATTCAATAAGGTGACAGTGAAAAATAAGTATCCCTTGCCTAGGATTGATGACCTTTTTGATCAGTTACAGGGAGCTTATTTCTTCTCCAAAATAGATTTGAGATCTGGGTACCATCAGTTGTGGATCAAAGGCGAGCACATTCCAAAGACAGCCTTCAGAACTCGATGTGGGCACTATGTGTTTTTGGTGCTACCATTCAGGTTGACAAATGCTTTAGCAACCTTTATGGATATGATGAATCGGGTGTTCAAACCATTTTTGGATAAATTCATAATTGACTTTATTGATGATATTTTAGTGTTTAGAAGTAGGGAGGAACATGAGGAGCATCTTAGAATCACATTGTAGATACTGTGGGATCATCAGCTTTATGCAAAGTTCTCAAAATGTGAGTTTTGATTGATGGAGGTTGTATTTTTAGGGCATGTTGTTAGTAAAGATGGCATAAAGGTGGACCCACAGAAAGTTGAAGTAGTTGCTAACTGGCCACATCCCACTACAGTCACAGAGATCCAGGGTTTTCTTAGTATGGTAGGGTATTACCGCAGATTTATTAAAGACTTTTCCAGAATTGTTGCACCAATGACAAAGTTGACCCGGAAACAGATGAAATTTCAGTGGAATGATGAATGTGAAAAGAGTTTCCAGACTCTTAAAGCCTGTTTGACCACTGCACCAGTGTTGACTCTTCCTTCCGAGACAGGCAATTTTTCTATATACTGTGATGCTTCAAGGATTGGTTTGGGTTGTGTATTGATGCAGGATAGAAAAGTGATTGCTTATTCTTCCCGCCAGTTGAAGAAACATGAAGTGAATTACCCCACCTATGATTTGGAAATGGCAGTAGTGATCTTTGCCTTGAAGATATGGAGACATTACTTATATGGGGTGAGATGTGAGATTTTCACTGATCATAAAAGTTTACAGTACATCTTACAGCAGAAAGAACTGAATTTGAGGCAAAGAACATGGGTCATGTTGCTAAAGGATTATGACTACCAGATTATGACTACCAGATTATGTATCATCCTGGAAAGGCAAATGTGATGGCAGATGCGCTGAGTAGAAAGTCAATAGGAAGCTTATCACACGTGACTGCTATAGAAAGACCTTTAGTGCAAGAATTGAGGGAGTTGATGGCTAAGGGTTTGACCTTGGACTTGGAATCACAGGGGCAGGAAACAGTTTTGATAGCCCAGTTCCAGGTGAAATCTTTGTTAATAGATGAAATAAAGAGTTCTTAGAATGAAGATCCATAGTATGCTAAGATCAGAGACTTAGTTCAAAATGGTAAGGCTTCTGATTTTGCTGTTGAGGGAGATGTATTAAAATGTAAGGGTCGATTGTGTGTTTCTAATGTTAAAGGGTTCAAAGAGTAGATCATGAAAGAAATTCATTATTCTCCTTACACAGTGCATCTAGGAGTAACAAAGATGTACCGTAACTTGAAGGAACTTTACTGGTGGCCAAACATGAAGGGTGATGTAGCAAAGTTTGTTTCCAAGTGTTTAGCCTATCAGTAGGTGAAATTTGAACATTAGAAACCTTCAGGTTTGCTTCAAGAGATCCAGCTACCAGAGTGGAAATGGGAACAGGTAACAATGGATTTTGTGGTAGGTTTGCCTAGATCACAGAAAGGGTGTGACTCAGTATGGGTGATTGTGAATAGGTTGACCAAATTAGCTCACTTCTTAGAGGTAAAGACAACCTACACAGCTACACAATATGCACAGCTTTATGTGGATAAAATTATAAGGTTGCATGGGGTTCCAATAGTGATAATATCTGATAGAGGTACTTAGTTCACCTCCAGGTTTTGGCAGAAATTCCAGGAGGCATTGGGTACTACATTGCATTTCAACACCACATTCCATCCTTAGACAGATGGATAGTCTGATAGGACTATATAGACATTGGAGGACATGTTGAGATTATGTGTGCTAGATTTAAAAGGCAGCTGGGATCATTTTCTACCATTGATAAAGTTTGTCTACAATAATAACTACCATTCAACCATTGGAATGGCACCATATGAGGCTCTCTATGGCAGGAAATGCAGATCACCTATATGCTGGGTAGGACCAAGTGAGAAGCAGTTAGAGGGGCCAGATCTGATCAGAGAGACAATGGAAAAGGTTCCTATTATATAGCAGAGGATAGAGACTGCCTTCAGTAGGCAGAAAAGTTATACAGATCCAAAAAGAAAAAAGGTACAGTTTACAGTAGGTGACCATGTGTTTATGAAGATCTCTCCTATGAAAGGAGTGATGAGATTTGGGAAGAAAGGCAAGTTGTCACCTAAGTATATTGGACCCTTCGAGATATTGTATCGGATTGGAAATGTTTCATACAGACTAGCTCTTCCACCTAATATGGGACATGTACATCCAGTGTTTCACATTTCTATGCTACGAAAGTATGTCCCAGATCTGTCCCATGTGCTGCAACCCCAGGAAATTGAAATTGATGAGGCATTATCTTTTGAGGAAGTCCCCATACAGATTGTGGATCATCAAACCAGACAACTTCGGAATAAAAGCATTCCTATGGTTAAAGTATAGTGGCGTAGCAGAAGTATAGAGGAATGTACTTGGGAGAGTGAGGCTGAGATGAGACACAAGTACCTCCACTTATTTGATGAGTCAGGTTTTTATTCCACCCTATAAACTTAAAGAAAATTCGAGGACGAATTTATTTGTAGGGGGGTAGAATGTAACACCTCACCTATAACCTAGAACCTGGACCATAAAGGGTAACCTAGGGGAAATTTTTCTTGAATTGAAAGTTATGCATTATTGTATATTAGGACATGAAAATGATGATATTATGTTTAAATGAATTATTGTTGGAGAATTAAACTCGGTAGATATCACGACCCAGCTTAGGAGCCATGACGGTCCTAGGGTACGGGTGATGCTTATGCTACCAGTACCACGAAGAACCCATATAACTATACTATATGGCATGCAATACACTAATAAGCTCAAAATGGCTTAACAATCTTATGAAAAATTGGGCAGCATCT
>CANXYC010749856.1:0-29503 GCA_948193065.1 Aleurites moluccanus | reverse complement strand
GCAGAAGGAGCTCTCTTCTTCTCCGATTGCGGTGACTTCTCTGGACAGATCGAGAATTGGTTCGTCACCTGCGTGGAGATTGACCACCGGCGAATAAGTTGCTTCTGGTTTGAAGGAGCTGTGACAGAAACCAGCCAATCTGAGTTCAGCAGTGAGTCAGCCGAGTTCAGCACCGAGTCAACTGAGTTCAGCCGAGTTCAGCAGCGAGTCAATCAACTGAATCAACCAATCTTTTTGCAGCTGAGTTCAGGACCGAGTCAACCAGTTTGGCAACTGAGTTCCGTAGCGAGTCAACCAGTTTGGCAATGAATCAAGCAGTGAGTCCAGTGAGTCAGTCAAGCAGAAATTTTTTTTTTTTTTTTCGTTTGCTTTTAACAATCAACTAATTTTAATTGTCACAAAAATTTTCTTTCAAATCAAATAATGCTTCAAGATTGTTAGATTTTTAGGTCAAGCAATATATGCGATTGCTTGAAGTATTACACCCTAGGTATCTAGTTTGGAATACCTAGCATGCTGCCCCCAGCTAGCATATATATAGGTTTACACTAGGCTTGAACCAGTTAATGGGCTCTTGCCCATTAGGCCCACTACAAAGGTCATTTACCTATTAGGATTTATATTAGAACATAAATTAGGGTTATTTAATAAACCCAACAGGATTGCTATAGGCTGGTTGGATTCCCACCAGACTTCAAGTTTAACAAACCATGAATTCAGAGTCCAGGGGATAAAGTTGTTAATCAAGTCTCAAATTCAACCTCTGATGTATCTGTTGATTCTGTTACAGGACCATCTATGAATCCTATTGCAGATATCAATCTTTCCAAGGATTAAGTACAGAAACTGATGCCTTTTTTGAATGATCAAAATGACAATACAGGCAAAGTGCTTCAAACATCCTCCACCTCCAGTACCTTTAACAAATTTTGCAGGTAACCTTTCTTCTTCTATTTTTTCCATCTCAAACTCAAGTAAGCTACACAAATTATTGTTCTCTAAATATCATGTGTCTCATTGGATCGTTGATACTGGAGCAACAGATCATATAGTTTGTTCCCTTGATTTGTTTCTTTCATATGTCCAAGTACAAAACCTATTTGTTCAATTGCCAAATGGAATGCAAGTTGCAGTCACATATTGGTACTGTAGTCCTAAATTCTAATCTAGTCCTACACAATGTGTTACTTGTACCTACCTTCACTTTCAATCTCCTTTGTGTTAGTAAACTCTTGTTGAATGATCAATTGTGTCTCATATTCATCTTTAATCACTGTTTCATCCAGGTCCACTCATCATTGATGACGATTGGACTGGCTGAGTTAAGAGATGGATTATACTATCTAAAGCATAAGTTTCGTTCTCAAAATTTCAGTCATGTTTCTAGTTTTATTTCTAATTCTGTTTCCTGTCATTCAAAGTCTGTTTGTACAGTTTCAATTGAAACTTGGCATAATAGGTTAGGTCATGTTCCTCTTCCAAGATATCTTCATTCATTCCTGATGTAATAAACACAGATTCTGTTGTATGTCACACCTGTCCTAGAGCTAAACAAAAAAGGCTTAATTTTCCAATTCATGTTAATAAAACTATGGCTATTTTTTACCTTGTTCATATAGATGTTTGGGGGCCATACTCAGAAAAAGATGTTTATGGCAACTGCTATTTTCTTACTCTTGTGGATGACTATTCTAAATGCTTGTGGGTGTATCCTATGAGACAAAAATCAGATGTTTCATGCATTTTGCCTCAATTTTATCAATTCATCTTAAATCAGTTCAATATCAGTATCAAAATCCTTAGGACAGACAATGGTAAAGAGTTTCATTTATCTTCCTTTTACAACTCAAAAGGCATCATTCATCAAACATCGTGCCCTTATACTCCACAGTAGAATAGAGTGTCAGAAAGAAAACACCAGCATAACTCAACATAGCCAGGGCTTTGCTCTGTCATGCCCCATTGCCACTCTTCTGGGGTGATGCCATTCTCACTTCTGCTCATCTTATAAACAGAACACCAACCTCCATTCTCTAAGGTCAATCACCTTATAAAATTCGTTAATCTAAAAAGCCAGATTATTCTTACCTAAGGACATTTGGTTGTTTAGCTTATGCTGTTAATACTATTCCTCATAAAAAGAAGTTTGAGTCTAGGTCTAGGAAATGAAATGTGTTCATTGGCTATCCTTCTCATGTCAAGGGATATAAGATGTATGATATGAAGACTCATCATATCTTCAATTCTAGTAATGTACAGTTCTATGAAAATCATTTTCCATTTCAGTCTTTGACATATTCTCAATTTCCATCAGCATTTTCTCCTACTATGTTACCCAATACACATGATAATCTTCATTCAGTACCTTTTCATCTTACTACTCCTTCTGCTCAGCCTTTATTTCCACAGATACATCACCTGTTCTTCCTGCATCACCACTTGAAGCCTCACCTCTTAATCTTACTGATAAAGCACAGTTGCCTTTTTCAGATACTCTTCCATCATCTTCTTTGCCAACACATGACACTCATTCTCATTTACCTTTTACACAGTGCCAAACACTTCATAACACAGATATGCGTCAAGATGATCCTCCATGTTATGGTTCACAGTCCTCTCCTACTTGTCCACCAGATAATATTTCTTTTGATGCATCTCAACCAGTTATTTCTCATTCTACTCCACAATCTGATCCTTCATTTTCCATTAGAAAAAGTTCCAGAACTACTAAACTACCTACTTATCTTAAAGATTATCATCTACAACTTCAGAAAAATCCTGTTTCAAACACAGTCAAAACCTCAGTTACAACACATCCTATAGAACAATGTCTTTCTTACACACATCTCTTACCTGAGTATAAGACCTTTATTTTGTCACTCACCTCAAATGTTGACCATTCCACTTATACACAAGCATGTCATTTTGATCACTGTAATAAAGATATGGAAGCTGAACTTGATGCCCTAGAAACCAATAATGCATAGATCATTGTTCCTCTTCCAGAATGTAAGCAAACTGTGGGTTATAAGTGGGCTTATAAAACCAAGTATATTGCAGATGGTTCAATTGAGAGACACAAGGCGAGATTGGTAGCTAAGGGTTACACTCAGAGACATGGGTTTGATTACCAAGAGACATTCAGTCCAGTGGTAAAGCATACAACAGTAAGGGTTTTTTTGTGATTGGCTGCTATAAAAGGATGGCATGTTGCATAACTTGATGTGAACAATGCTTTCTTGAATGGAGAGTTACTTGAAGATGTATACATGCAAATTCCTCCTGGTTACAAGATTCAGAGGGAGAACATGGATGAATCTTGCAATTACAGTAGAGAGAAACAGCAACACAGTAGCAACAGTAAAGAGAAACAACAGCAGCTTGTGTGTAAATTGCAAAAATCAATATATGGGTTGAAGCAAGCATCAAGGCAATGGAATGCCAAATTTACAGATGCCTTGATCAAACTTGGATTTCATCAGTCCAAATCAGACTATTCTTTATATACAAAGATTATGAACACAGATTTTTATGGCACTCCTAGTATATGTTGATGACATAGCAGTAGCCAACAACAACAGTGCATTGATTGATCAATTGAAGACACAATTAAATATGCATTTTAAACTCAAAGACTTGGGAACATTGAGATACTTCCTAGGTCTTGAAATAGCCAGGTCTAAACAAGGAATTTCCATCTGCCAAAAGAAATTTGCATTGGAGTTACTTGAAGAATATAAGTAGTTGGGGGAAAAACCAAGCAATGTGCCTATAGAAGTCAATCACAGGCTGGTACATACTGAACAGAGTCTTTTAAAGGATGTTAAGTATTACAGCCGGCTAGTAGGAAAGCTTCTCTACCTAAGCCTGACAAGACCTGATATTAGCTATTCGGTTCAGATTCTTACACAATTTATGGATAGGCCTTCTGATGTGCATTTACAAGCAGCTTTCAAATTATTAAAATACATCAAGAAGGCACCAGGGCAAGGCATTTTGTTCTCTGCTTAGTCTGAACTAAAGTTGACAGCCTACTCAGACAATGACTGGGCAGGCTGCTGTGAATACAGAAAATTACTGACTGGATATTGCTTGTTTTTAGGTGATTCACTTGTGAGTTGGAAGCGCAAAAAGCAATCTGTTATAGCAAGAAACTCTGCAAAAGCAGAATACAGGTCCTTAGCAACTACAGCCTGTGAAATAGTTTGGTTGACCCCTCTCTTGAAGGACTTCAATGTGGAAAGCAAAGAGCCTGTTACCTTGTTTTGTGACAACATGTCTGCCATTCAAATTGCCAAGAATCCAGTTTTGCACGAAATGACAAAACATATAGAAATTGACTGTCATTTCATAAGAGAAATGGTTTTGTCTGGAGTTATAAAGGTTGAATATAAAAGAACTGGAGAACAGGTTGCGGACTTACTAAGAGAGGATCTTCATCCAAGTCATTTATGTTATCTCCTAGGCAAGAAGAACATACATAATATGTATGTGCATCTTGAGGGGAAGTGTGAAACAATAATAGGAGTAACTTAATTGTTATTTTAGTTATACACATGTACAGTTAATTTTAGGATTAGTTGTATGGTTGTTATTTCAGTTTTTAATAGTTTCATTAGTCTTCTCTATTCCAACTATGTATATAAACAATTCCTTCATTCAATAGTAGTTGAGAAGTTCATTTTACGTTCACTAATAACTTGTCACAGTGTTGAAGTGTAATGTCGATGCTGCTTGCTTTTCCAGAAATTTTGTGTCAAGTGCAGGGGTTGTAATTAGAGATGCATCAGGCGCTTTTGTTGCTAGTAGTTCTTGCAAGTTTTTGGGGTTGTTTAGGGTGAGGGAAGCAGAAGTTTTAGGTGTGAAGAACGCATTGAGTTGGGTTGCAGGGATGGGATTTGATTCAGTCATCTTTGAAACAGATTCGCTCCAAGTGGTCAATGCGATTAATGGTTATTGCGAGGATCATTCAGATTTTGGAGGTCTAGTATCTGTGTGTCAGCATTTTTTTTTTCAGTATAATTTAGGCTAGAAATTGCAGTTTCAATGGAGAAGTGGAAACACAGTAGCACATGCAATTAAATTTTTTTTCAGTTTTTTTTTCTTTAATAAAATTCTTTCATTTTAATTAAATTTTTTTTTAAAAAAAAAATAGCATATAGTATTTTTTTTTTATTTAATGTAATGAAAATATCCTAATTTTAGTTCATAAATTAGTTTTTAGTGATATTGAATTTGGTGAAGATATATTATTTTTGGAATAAAAAGGAAATTTTGCATAAGAAATAGAGTTTATAATCTAAAATATATAACAAAATATCATATTGCACCAAAAGAATTAAAATAAAGATTTTTAAATTCGTTATTGTATATTATATTAGTATTTACAATTTTTATCATTAATATATCTTACTGAAAATTATAGGAAAATCAAATTTTATTTTGCATTTTAAAATAAAAATATTATATAATTATTAAAAAATTTGAATTAATAAAATTCAAAATAACTTATGTCTCATGCTCTAACTATATAAATAACAAAAAAAAAGGTTTTAGAAATAAATGATTCAAATTTTACTTGCTATGATTGGAAAAATATAAAAAAATCTTATAAATCTTATGAATGTGACATATTATTAGGATCGACGTTATGAAATTAATTTTGGCTAAATTGAAAATAAAAATTTTTAACTTCTCTATATTAACTTTTTTATTTTAAATGTATAATTATTTTTTCTTAAAAATTCAATAAAAATTTAGAATAATAAACTCTTCAAAATTAGACTATTCACATGCAAAAGGGAAATTCTCTCTGAATTTTAGCCTTACTATATGATATATAGATTCCCATGATTTGTATTTTGAAAATTAAATTGTTACATTTCCAAAATTTTATTTTCTCAATTACTTCCTCCATTTTTTTTATATATGTCGTTTTAAAAATGGATAATTTTTTTTTTGATAAGTCGTTCTCAGATTTCAAGATTGTATTTATTATTTTCTTTCAATTTTATCCCTAATTAAGAATCAAATTTATATTTTCAATTAATTTTGTAATAAGTGAAGTCATATAATAAATAGGGTAATATTAGTCATTTTATATTAAAATTAAGATATAATAATTAATTTATTAATTTTTGTCTTTTTTCAAAGTGACTTATATAAAAAAAAATGGAGGAAATATTTGATTATGAGTGTATTATTTGATCTAATTTCCACTCACAATTATTTAATAAGACTATACAATTATCATTAATAGTTAAATTGTATATTCATTATCAATAATTTAATAGTGGCAGTCATATTAATTATCAATTTTTTATATTTGTAATTATTAGGTATTAAATGTTGAATTAAATGAGTAGCATGTAAGTTTAGAAATTGAATGATTAACTTTAAGTATTTAACTTGCAATTTATTTTTTTGGGTGTAAAATCAAATATAGGTTCAGAAAAAAAAAAAGTTATATTAGTATTTATTGATTTTTAATAATAATTAAATACTTTATTTAGATTTTTTTATATTCCTAAAAAATCCTACATTTCATCAACTCAGCAAAAACAAAGAAAACTATTTTTGAAAGTATTTGAAAATTCCACCTCATAAATGAATAAATTTATCTAAGTATATATGGACCTATTTTTATTTTCACAAAATTAAGAAAAGTGGTTAATTTACTTAAAATAATAATTTTTATTTAATATTTTTGCAAATATCTGTATATTAATAAATAATTATCTTGAAATTAACTATTATTTAATTTTTTAACACTAAGTATCAAAACTAATTAAATTTTATTATTTTTATAAAAAAAAAATTATTATTTATTAAAGTGCCAGCAACTCAATTTTTTTATTATTTAATGAGAAATGTGAAAAAATACATGCATATTTTAATTAATAGTCCAGTAAAATTAATTAATGATTTATTGATAATAATGTGATGCATTAAAAAAAAATATATTAAATAAGAATATATTAATAAATTAATAAATTAATTGTAATTTGAAAGAGAAAAGAGACCTATAATTTAGGACGGATAAAAAAGAAAAATGAGTCAATTTTTTCGAAAAAAAGAAATAAATAAGAATATATTAGTAAATGAATAAATTAATTGTCATTTGAAAAAGAAAAGAGACCTATAATTTGAAATGAATAAAAAAAAAAAAGAGAGTCAATTTTTTCGGACAGAATGAATATATATTAGTTCGTAAATTCTTATTTACCGCTATTTTTTATATTAAAATATATTTTTATTTAATCATAAAAAGGTTAAAATTATTATAATTAAAAAGATATATAAATATAAAATTATTTTATACTTTATATAAATAATAATTATTATTTTAATAGATTTTTAAATCACTATCTTTTTTAATATTTTTATCTTTATAAATTAATATAAAAATTTAAATTATTATAAACCATTCAAATAAAAGAAAAAAAATTATAAAAAAAATAATGAAAATAATTACAATGTATTAAAAGTCTTACTTTATGCTTCTATATTATTATTTTTATTTTTTCTTCATTTAATTTACTCAAATAATATTATTATATAAAAAATTAAAACTCTTAAATTTTCATATTAAATACCCTATAAATTATCTAATATTTATTTTTGAATATTTTTAAATATATAAAATTATATACAAATTAATAAAAAAAAATCAAATGGTGAGTATAAAGAGAGTGATCTAGTTTTAATATTGATATAATAGATATAATATATAGATAGATTTTTAATAGTAATTACTTTCATTAGAAGTTATTTTCTTATATTCATAAATAAATCTTTAAAACTTAGTCCATCAATTATTTTTTTAATATTGATACTCTCATTGTTTAATTCATAATCTGATACAAATTATTTTTTTTTTAAGAGATCTACAAAGAGAGTTGTTCATCTTTTTTTATAATTATTGTCCAGAAGTGATTTCATATTTGTTTGATGTACTTTCTTTTGATATTATTAGTTAAAGTTACCTTTCAGTTCAAAAAAAAAAATTACTCTTTTTGTGTTCCAATAATTATTTTAATTTTTAATTATATCTCAATTTAATTATCTCATCTATATTACATATATCATACTGAAAAAAAACACCACTATCATCGTTACAATAAATGCTACGTAATAAATACGATAAAAAAAAAAGATTTTCTTTAATATATTTTCATTAAATACAATATATATATAGAATAAAATTTTTAATTTTTATTTATAAAATTAAAAGTTCGAAAATAATTTAGAATTTTTCATTTTCTTAATTAAGAATATTTAATTAAAATATTTGATAATTTTTAAATATTAATTGTTTTAATTATTTTAATTATTAAAAGTTATCATTTGAGGTTTAAATTTTATTGTTATATAAGTGATGTTTAACTCTCAACATTTGCTATTAAATATTCACCTCTTTGTAAATTTAAATTTTTTAATTGGTGCAACCATAATTTTTAGCAAGCAACCAATTATTTTTAATAACGATAAATTCTACATTAAGATTTATTCAAGGAGAAATAGAATGTTTATCCCTGTTGAGCAAAATCAAATTCAAAAAAAATAAAAAATTTCGATAAACAAAAAGAGAAAATAAAAAAACTAATAAAAGATATTTGCGCAGCAGGTTAATCAAAAGAGTTGAAATAGAGATTGAGAAGAACGAAAATGCATTACCAAGGTTTCTATACCCTTTGAAAGAGAATATACTATTTTTTCCTTATAAATCTTCTTCTTGCAAATTTTAACATTCACATATTAGGTAATTATTAGTATATTCTATGTGATATATCACCCCCATTTTATTAATATTTTTTTCATACACAGAACGTTCATTTCATTTCATGTTGTATTTGTTGTCTGCTTTGTGGGTTTATTTTTTAAGTAGAATTATTCTATTTTTCTTCTATTGATCAAACATTTAATTAATTTGTATTATTTTCTCTAATGACAATTTTTGAATTACAAGTTTTTTAAAAGACTTTAGTGGATACTTTTGTGAGATTTATGATGTTTGGATTTGAGTAATATAATGCAGTGCTTTTACGAAAATAATATTTAATTATTGAAAATCAAATTTTCTTATTATCTACAATCTTTAAATTTTATGTTTGAAATATTTTTTTTAATTTATTTATACCCTATTTATAATAAATATTTCACAATAAAATTCATTCAATACCATACATATATGGAACTAAATTTTTAAATATAATTTCATAAGAATATGGTAATTATGTGAATATAATGTTGAATTATTGGTTGATATAAATAGGGTGTAATTGTTATTTCAATTAAGGTAATTTTTGCATATTAATTATGATGTTAAATTATTGATTGACATAAAATATGGTAATTAAATAATATGATGCATAATTATTAGTTGACATAAATTAGAATATTTAAAATTTCAATTAAGGCAATTTTCGCCTTTTAATTATGATATTGTATGATATATAATACAATACATATATTTAATAAAAAAATTTAAACTTTTTAAATACAATTTCATAAATATGATAATTATGTGATTATGATGCATAATTATTAGTTTCACATAAATATGATGTAATTATTATTTCAATTAAAGCAATTTTTCTATCATAATTATTATGATGCTAAATTATTAGTTGGCATAAAATATAATAATTATGTGATATGATGCATAATTATTGATTGACATAAATTAAAATATTTAAATTTTAATTAAGGTTATTTTTGCATTGTAATTATGATGTTGTATAATATTTAATACAATATGTATATGGAATAAAAATTTAAAATTTTTAAAATATAATTTCATAAATATGGTAATTATGTAATTATGATGCATAATTATTGATTGACATAAATATGGTGTAATTGTTATTTCAACTAAAGCAATTTTTCTATCATAATTATTATGATAAAAAAATTATTGGTTGACATAAAATATGATAATTATGTAATATGATTCATAATTATTGGTTGATAAAAATTAAAATATTAAATTTTAATTAAGGCAATTTTTTCCTTTTAATTATAATGTTGGATAATATTTAATACAATACATATATGGAACAAAATTTTGGAAACTTTTTAAAATTTTAGTACCATATTTAAAATTCAAAATTCCGCTATATAAACTTTTTCATCTACTTCTATACAATTGTTGAACTATTATTCTATTTCTGCAGTAGCTCTAATAGTCTCTTCAATATTTTGTTAGTTTCTTTCTTTTTTTTAACTCTTTCATTTGTTATTAGTTTTCAATTAATTTATTAATTTAAATTTTATAATAACATTGATAATTTTAAGTGAAGATTATGACTAAAAAAAATGATTTTGTAGATGATGTGAGTCCTGTTAAAAAAAATTTGAAAAATCAAAATTACTATAATTTATTTTTGGAATATGCCAAGTTTTAATAATGTTGATTATATAAATAGTATTGATATGATAATGCTAGATGAGAAGGTATTGAATGGAATATAAATATTTGCTTACATGATATTCAATTTATTTCTTATATAAAAATGGTAAAATGGTAATATTTGTTTATTGCGTGGTTGAATTCAATGAATTATCAAGAGAGCTCTAATTAATAAGTTTACATCAATTATTAAAAAGAAAAGTTTTTATATCATCACCAATTTTGGAGTTGGCTTAAATAGTGAATCCTTCAAGGCAACCACCCATTCATATAAGATAAATTTTTTGTACTCTACTTCCTTAAAAGAGTTGGATGATGTTCAAATTTTCTTATATGAATTTAATTTTTTATTTTTTGACGACATCATCCCGAGGTGTACTGATAATTTATGTTTAGTATATACACTTATGCATTGATTTATAAATCATTATTTATTTATTTATATTTATATTCATATTCAATGTTTAAAGAGATATCAAGAATAATTAATATTGATTGTTTATTTATATAGGAATTACTAATATATATTTTTTATGTGATAGATGTAATAGGAGAGCTTACTGTAATAGGAAATATTAAAGTTATCGATAATAATAGGAAACAAAAAAAGTGATTGATTATTGAATTCACAGATATAAAGTGAGTTATCTCTATAATATTGTTATTTTTATATTTTATTACAACTTTGAGTTGCATTATATAAGGTGAATTTGTTGATCAAATTGGTAATTTAATGAAAAAAGTAATTGATGAAAAGAAGATTATTGTAATAATTGTTAGCTTCTGTTATGTTTCCTTATTGAATTTGGTTTGTCCTAATTTATTAATTTTATTGTAATATTTATACTATCTTATATTTATATTAAACTTTATTTTTGAATTTTTTTTATTAACAACTCCATACCAGTGGTTTCTTCCCTTGTTAATGAAAGAAATAATTATTTACCAACAAAATAGAAAATAACATTTAAATTCAACCATTTCTTAATTTATAATAATATCCATTGCATCGCGTGAGTACTTTATTTGTTTATTAGCCTAAATTACATTTTATTTTAAAATTATAATAATATCCACGTTAAAAATGTGTTGAAAATGAAAATAATAATTAAGAATTATAAAATATGAGAGAATTAGAAAAATAGAGAGTAATTAAAGCAATAAATAAATTAGAAAAGTTAAAATAGATAAAAAAAAATTTTTAATAATTATACATTTTATAATTAGATTATTTATTATGGAATAAAATATATATATATAATTAAATTTAAAATATATAAGATAAAAATATATAAAATAGAAATATAGAAAAAATAATATAGAAAATAAAAATAATATTAAAAAATAATAAACTATTAATTATTTAAAAAATTAATAAATATATATAATAAATAAATAAATATAAAATAGAATAGAATACCAATGAGCCTCGTCCCTGTATGACGAAGCTCATTGGGGACTGGGGGTGGGCCCTCCACATCATATATATATATTTTTAATTTTTTAATTTGTTGAATTTTGAATTTAAAAACATTTGAATAATCTTAAAATTATCAATTTTAACTAATAATTTGGAATTTTTTCTTTAAGATTATCATTAAAATTATTAATTTTAATTAATGATGTTGCAATTTTTTTTTTCAATCCAGTTTTAATTTAAAATAAAATTTGAAAATTTTCAATTCAAATTCATTAATATATTGAGATGATTTTCTCAATTTTAATAAGAATTAAATTTATAAAAAATTAAATATATTTACTTTTAGAACTGTAAAATTATAAAGTTAAAAGTTAATTAAATTTTAATTATGGTGTATAATATTTTCTTTTTAAAAAATATAAAATTAAAAATATTTTTTGTTTTTATTAAATTATTGAATTTATTAAATTAGACTGATTAATTGTCAGTGAAATAATAATTTATTATTATAAATATATTAAGGTAAGTATTTAAATATAATATATATTTATTATTATTACTTTTAAATTTAATTATTTTAAAATTTTTACTTGATTAATTATATTAAAAAATTTCATATTTTGATGTATTAAAATTTAAGATATTTATATTAAAAAATCTGTTAAATATATATAAAAAATTTAAAATACCTCTTATTTTTAATATAATTTTCACGTGAATATCTCCACCTTCAAAATATTAAAATTTTAAAATTTTTATTTTCAGTACGATGACATCACCACCACACCATTAGACAATTAAATCTAATTAAATTCATATAAAACCCAAATAAAAATCAACTAAAATTGCATTTGAAGTGCTCATTGGTGCAGCCAGTTTTGCTGGTTCAGAAACTGCCCATGTGAAATCTTTTTTTGACTTGGCACCACTACAGCCTGTTGGAGCCAGTTTCTTAGTCTGTGGACCTGATCCTTCAAATGACTTGTGCAAGTCATCTAGTGGAGGTCTCTTTTGGACATCACTGCAACTTCCAATGTCACTATTAGGCGACAATAAAATAGCATTTGAACTTAAACAAATCACTTTTCTCTTAAGGACCCTGACCTTCTCAACACAAGCCAAACACCTACCCATATGTGACAAGCTAAAAAATGTGGAAACTATGAAGAACAAAAACCAAAATCAACAAGAACCCATTTTAAGATCTTTAAGCCTCCATTCACGTCAAAATCAGGATTGAAGGCTATGAGATCACCAACCGGAAAAAAGGAAGGAAATGATATGTTGAGTCTCAGCATCCGTAGATCTTTGATTGGAGACCTGACTGGTTCGAGATTTGGAATCTTCGACTCGCCAGTAGTTGACTCACCTCTAAACCGGTGATACTCGACAAAGATTGAATCAGGAGAAATGGCAATGGAAGCTCTACAGCCACACCAAAATTTGAAGGAGCTATTTTTGTTCGGTTACAGAGGAATCAAGCATCCAAGTTGGCTTCTTTCCCTAACAAATTTGGTGGAAATTTCTTTTTGGAATTGCCCAAGAATTCAATTTCTCCCACCATTTGATTAATTCGCTTTTCTTAAATGTTTGTTAAATGGTTAGGTATGGATGTAAGGTGGTGGTGGCGGTGGTTGTGGAGGTGATGCTTGTTAAATGGTTAGATATGGACGAAAGGTGGTGGTGGTGGCGGTGGTTGTGGAGGTGGTGGTGGCAGTGGCAGAGAGAGGTGTCTATTATCTGAAATACAAAATTAAAAATTATAGATTAGGTACTGTGAAATGAAAAAGATGATGGATGAGTTTTTGGGCCGGAGTATTTTAATTAATATTTTAATTAAAAGTTAATTTATGGGTCATTGTTTGACGAAAAAAGGAATAAAAATAAATGAAATGATTTTATAGTTTAATTAAATTAAAATGTAAAAAAATTTTAACATAATTTTAAAAATATATATATATTTTAATATAGTTGATCAAAACGCAGATATTTTAAAATTATTAATTCTTATTTTTATATGTATTTCCCTTTTTATTTTAATTAACAATAAAAATTTATGAATGATATTATTAAACAAATAGTCGAATTTTAAAATTTATTCTACATAATTAATTTAAAATTAATCATAATTTTCACATAAATGTATTATGTAAAGGAATGTGTAATTTTTATAAAAGAAAATGTATACATCAACCCTTTTTATAGTTTAAAATTCTCAGTAATCAATTAATTTTTCTATATATAAAATTTTAAAGACTTCTGTTATTAAATTATTATTATAATAATTACATAATAATATTTAAATTAATATAAATATATGTATTTATGAATTTTTTTTTTAAATATTTGATTTATATAATATATATACATATTTATTTTTTACTAATTTAGTAAAATTATAATGTTAGTTAATCTATTAATTTTTTAAAAAAAATATTTGATTTTTCTTATAAAAATAAAAATAATATTATAAAATATATGAGTTTCATGTGTTTCATTTTTTTTTCCCCTCCTACTTTTAATCCTGACTTTGCTCCGTATATATAATTATCTTTAACATAATTTTTCCTTAATTTATATATAATTTTTAACTTAAATTTGACACTTCACACAATAAATAAATTTTTAAATATTTTTATAATTTAAAAATTAAAATTACTTATATTATTTAATATTTAATTGTAATTTTATTAAATATTAGAAGAATAATTGATTGGTTTGGTTTATAAAATTTAAAAGAATTGCACTGAATTTGAATCGAACAGAGTTGAATTAAAATTTGTAATAATATTAATTGAATCGAATCGAACCAACATATTTCAATTCGGTTTTTTATCATTTCTTTTTCAATAAAATATATATATATAATTTGATCAGTTCGATTATTTTTTTTAAAAAAAAAATTAAATTGAATTAAATAGAATAAAATTATAAAAAAAATAAACTGAATTAAACTAAAATTTAAAACAAATTAAATTAAATTAAATTCGATTCGATTTTCAATTTTCAGAATTTTTTCTCACCCCTGCTAAATACCAACAAAATTTGAGTGTAATTTGACGAGTTAATTCTTTGTCATTTTGGTTCAGAAAACAAATACGGACCGAGTTAATGTCTCCGTAATTAAAACCCAAAACGGTGCGTTGCGTAGCATTCCCGCACTAAAATTCAACTGAAATTCCCATCTTTGAACTCTTAACAACAAGAAGAAGAAGAAAAGCTGGAAGAAGAAGAAAAGCAAATCGTTTCTCTGATCCGAAAATGCCCCAACATGTGTATTCTCCGCCAAATTCATGCACGTATACTTACGCGCATCCTTCCAGTCTCCAGCATTTCCTTCTTGCTATCCAAAACCCTCTCCTTCGCTGCTCTCTCTCCTCTTGGCAACTTCGATTACGCTCGCAAACTTTTTTATCAAATCCCAATTCCGGGAATTTTTGCTTACAATTCCATTATCAGGGGTTGTTACATTAATAAAAACCCATCAAAAGAACCCATTTATTTGTACAAAAAGATGGTGAGGAGAGGCTACCCAAATCCAAACACTTTTACTATGGCTTTTGTGCTTAAAGCTTGCTCAGTTATAATCGCTCTTGAAGAAGGTCAGCAGGTTCATGCTCGTATCTTGCGAGCTGGCTTTAGTTTAAGCCCTTATGTGCAATCTTCATTGGTGAATTTTTACTCCAAGTGTGATGAAATAAGACTTGCTAGGAAGGTGTTTGATGAAATTACTGAGAGGAATTTGGTTTCCTGGAGTGCAATGATAAGTGGGTATGCAAAGGTGGGAATGGTCAATCATGCTTTGAGTATGTTCAGGGTAATGCAGGAGATGGGTATTGAACCTGATGAGGTTTCATTGGTTGGTGTGGTTTCTGCTTGTGCCATGGCTGGAGCACTAGATATAGGGAAGTGGGTTCACGCATATATCAAGAAACTGATGATTACTGTTGATCTTGAACTTAATACAGCTCTAATTAATATGTATGCTAAGTGTGGGTGTGTAGAGAAAGCAAAAGAAATTTTTGATGAGATGCCAGTAAAAGATAGTAAAGCTTGGAGCTCAATGATTGTTGGATTGGCCATTCATGGACTTGCAGAGGATGCATTGGAGATGTTTTCAAGGATGGAAGAAGCAAAGGTAATGAGATAGCAAGTGTAAGTCTAGCTTAAAGCTAAGAATGCTTTGTAATTTGAGGCTTAAATCTTATTTTTTGTCCTCCATAGTTGAGTCTAGGTACATGTCAAGATATTCTCATAATGAAGAATGATTATCATTGTGAGATTTGTTTATTCTCAATTTGGAAAGATGCTTATTATCATTAGTACGAGTTCTGTTTGTTCTCAATTTGGAAAGATGCTTATTATCATTATAGGTTTTTATATATCTCTATGAGAACTAGATTGACGTGTAAATCTGTACGCACAAAATTATGATAGATCAAGCTAGCCCTGCGAGGGGTTAAATCATTGATATAAATTTTTGTTGGTGTTGGAAATGATCTTGGTTAATTCTTTTCAGGCCAAGCCAAATCATGTAACCTTCGTTGGTATTTTATCTGCATGTGCCCATGGTGGACTCGTTTCAGATGGAAAGAAGTACTGGTCAAGCATGCTTGAATTGGGAATAGAACCATCAATGGAGCATTATGGTTGTATGGTTGATTTACTATGCCGAGGAGGCCTTGTTGATGATGCCTATAATTTTGCCTTAACCATACCCACACCAGATCCAGTAATTTGGCGAACATTGCTGGTGGGTTACAAGAAAAATCGGATGTTACAGCAAGCTGAAATTGTTGCTGCAAAGTTACTTGAATTAGAACCGCTAAATGCAGAAAACTATATCATTCTTGCAAATTTGTATGCTTCTGTTTCAGAATGGGAGAAGATGAGCTATGTGAGAAAAACAATGAAGGAAAAAGGCATCAAGGCAGTGCCAGGATGCACGTCAATTGAGGTTGATGGCTTTGTGCACGAGTTTGTAATGGGTAACTGGTCGCACCCTGAGGCAGAGGAAATAAAAAGAATTCTGAGGGATATATCTCTGGGGGTTCTTATTACTGGGTATAAACCATGTGTTTCTTCTGTGCTTCACAATGTGGATGATGAAGAGAAAGGAAATGCACTGTATGAACATAGTGAGAGATTAGCCATTGCTTATGGCCTGTTGAAGACAAAAGCACCCGCACCAATCAGGATAGTAAAGAATCTGAGAGTTTGTGGGGACTGCCATGAACTGACAAAAATTATCAGTAAGCTTTATAATAGAGAAATTATTGTCAGGGATCGGGTTCGTTTCCATAAATTTGTCAATGGCACATGTTCGTGCAAAGATTACTGGTAAATGTTGATAATTCTGATTCTCACCTGACCTCAGTATCATTGCTAAGACCAAAAATTTTGCCATGGATCAAACAACTGCTGTTATATGATTTGAATTCTGGGAATTGTACCGATTGCTTTTTCCTAATTTATTTTTTAGCAGTTCTTTTTTCCTTTTTTATTTTTTATTTTTTTTTTTGTGTATTTCTGTTTTTCCTTGCTCTTATTCTAACTAGATAAAGAAATTGGAACACAAAATTGCCAATAAAAGCACTTACATTACCAAATAGATGAGATACAATATCATCGTAGATTTTTGGTTACAAGACACCCTTCCCCCAAATTCCCCTAGCCCCCAATGTAAAGCATTTCATGTCACACCCCATTCTTAGCAGAATACAACCATCACTCCAATCGCCCACATGCACCACACATTATTTAAAGCTTTTCCCTATCTACCTAAAGATGGTGATAAATCTTCTGATACCCATCTAAAGACAGTTATATTCTACTGGATATTTGATACCATCTCTCCAATCCAAACTGATTAAGCTACTTAAACTTGGATCTCAATAGGCCATCTATATATTTCCTCCTCTGGGACAGGGAGAGTCAGGGTTACTAGTCCGGTATCAGAGTCATAGTTGAAGTCCCTCTCAGCGTTGCCCACGATGCATTTCAGGGGAGGCTGGGAAGAGTAAGCCCCAAAGAGTCCACATCCCCTGACTTTAAGTGCGATGGTTGCAGTTGGAGATCGATTCTCACTAAATGTAGTCAACTCTGACAAGACCTTACCATCAAAGAGCTCTGATTTCTTGTTACAAACCACGTGGATTTCAAATTGATCCACAGCACCAGTGGCGTTGAACATGTCGAGCAATCCTATCGGTGCAAATGAAATGTTGGAAGTGATCTCCTGCATGAGTAAACACTGTTGCTGAATGCTTTCTAATTAATAATAATGGGCAAGCCAGAAAGAAACAAAAACTCACCTTGATAGGACAGAAATGGAAGAGTTCGTACTCAAGAACTTTTAGTGTCACTGGCACTGAAGCACCTTTAGGTAATCGAATTAACTCCACTGAAATTCAAAACAGAAGAAACATTGTTTGTGGTTAATATCTTTTAAATCCAGAAGAACTGAACCTTGATCCAAAGTAAATTTTGTGGCACCCCTTTTCCAGTATCAATTATTTTTCCTTACAAGGAGCTTTATATGCAGTAAAATCTGAGACCGAAGCATGCACCCAAAGAAAAAAATAGAGTGGCTCCAGTGCATTTGAACTCCTGTTTTTTCCCCCTTTTCCAGTAGTGACGTTCAAAACTCACTTCCAACAGAAAAGGGCAGGCAACTCAAATTGATTACCTGATCTATAGGCATAAACAACTGTCTCCCCACTCCAATCTGCACCAGCAACTTGAGCAAGGCGGTCAACATCAGTGGCCCGAACAGAGCATGTGAGGGTACCAGGAGAAGCATCATGAATGCGGGTCTTCTTTTCAATTTTGCACCAACCAGCACCTTGGCAGTTGAACACACCAACCACACCACTGCACTTGTTCAAATTCCATACTTTGAGCAAGCTTGTCCCATCTCTTGCTGGATCAGCAAAGAGACAGTCACGGGTTGGCCTGCCAGGAAGTTGGGCACGCAGAACTGATCCATCAGGAAGGACTAGCTTCTTCAGAAGATCAAAATTGTGGTTGCCAGGCTTATCACTGCATAAGTGAAAAATAAAAACACATTTCCACATTAAAACCTTGTTTTATACTCTTGATGGGTAATTTGAATATGTATTTAAGGAAACAACTTACCTGACATAGATTGCACATCCACCAACAGCACGAGCTGCAGCATGATAATCTGCAGCAGGGTGTAAACTCTGCAAACACATACTTTGTTAATATATACTACTATATTCCCATGAAACTGAACTTAAGGCCACACCAAACATAGATCAGGAATAAAATGCTTCTTTTACTTACATGGAACATATCCCAGTCTGGTTGCATAAATTCTCCAAGGAAAAGGGTGTTGTAAGCCACAGATGAAATATGAATGGTGTGGGAAGCAGGATCCCTAGGGTAGAAGTCATCTGAAGCTCTCACAACAGCAGTCTGCTTGGCATTATACATTCCATCAGTGTTATGGCACATGCAAGCAATACATCCATTGTCAGGGAAGTTTCGAGCAATTGAAGCCTCAAGGGCTTGGTGGTAGCTGCAGGTGAGGGAAACTCTTCCACCATGGCCAGCACCAAGGGTCTCAATAATGTTTTGAACATCAACTTTTACTCCATCTACACCACATGAGGCCAAGTAAGCATGAAGCTCGTTGTAGAAGTTGAAAACCTTCTTGGGATGCACCAAACCAAGGCCATGAACAGAGAGACTGTCCATGACAATGTCTGGTTGGTTGCCTAATACACCAGGAGATTGAACTGGATATGCCAATGAAGTGTCGTAATGCTCCATACCAGAAGCAGCTGGTTTTACTCCACCCCAGTAACCAGCTAAAGCATGCCATACATATACATACCTGAAAAGGATAATAAACAGAATGAAACTTGGAAACTTGGAAATATATTATTTTCAAGTTACTGCTCTTCTTACTTCTCTTTTTCTTTTTAAGTTCACCTGTTAACCAATTTATTTTCAACATTAAAAAGAGCCATGTACAACACATTCTGCGCATATGATGAAATTTACAAGAAAAATTAAAATGCACCATTAGCAGCTGCAGAAACTAAATGTTTCCAAGGAAACCAAACAATAAAGATCACTCACTTCACATTGTGGCGTTGCTTGGCATTTTCCACAACAAGCTTTAGTCCTGTGGATTCCTCATTTTTACCGTTCTTCTGAAATTTTGCATTCTCTTTTATTCCAGTGAGCCTACTTGCAAATCTGCAAAAGTGAAAATTAACAACTCAAAAATTTAATATTTTAATCAACAAAATGGAAAAAGAAAAATTTTACTCTAAAAGAACATGTCACGACCATGCAAAGAAGTGCAAAGGCTGAGCTAGACTGAAAATAGAACTGAATACTTATGTTCTGATATAATTGGACTTTATCCTAAACATTTCAACCTATAGGTCTTACTTGACAGACATTGAAAATTTCTTGTTGAAAGGACGTTTAGTTAATCACACACTCTCCTTTGCTTAAATAGAAGAGTAAGAGTAGAATAAAAAAAAATACACCAAGATATCATCACAAGCATGAAGCATAAAATATTTATTATTATTGGCTCCAGGTGTTGTATTCTTAGCAACAAAAAAAAAAAAAAAAGCATGAAGCATAAATATTTATTATATTTGGTTCCTGGTGTTGTATTCTTAGCCAAAAAAAAAATAAAAGACTTCCTGTAAAATCCATAAAGGTAATTAAAAAAAGATGGAGATACATGATAACAGGTTTAAAATGCAAGGAAGAGATGGGGAGAAATTCGTACTGTGCTCCTTCTTGTACAACAGCATTAGCATCTTCCTTGGCTTTGTTTTCAATCTGTTGCCAACCATCATCTATGATCAAAAATCGTGGAGGAATCCCTCCCTCTGATAGGCTGCAATCATGATCAGGCCACGAGTCGGTCATTTAATCTTCTCTTATAATTGCTCATTAATTATTACTTCCATGTATAACTTAGAAGTTAATCAATCTCCAACATAATTACTGAACTACCTTTTAAGGCCTTCCTCAACGCCCTCAGCTGTGATATCAGTGTAAAATGCATCCCACGTGCACCAGCCAAACCAGTCAAGGAAAGAGGGCAACTACACAATACCGACAGAATAAAACATGAGATTCAGGCACTTTCAGCTTTACCATACTTGTGATTGAAAGTCTTAACGAAAAAACAAAGTACAAAATAAAACAAGATATTCTCACCTTTTTCTTCTCACGATGAAGAAAAGTTTGCATGTGTTTTTCCACAGCTCTGTTTTTACAGGAAATCACTCATTAGATGCTGAAACACATTAATGTAGATAATACTGTCTTTTTTCACAAATCTTCCACAAATGAAAATTAGTGCAATTAAATTCAAACTGAAGTGGTGAACTCACTTCACAGCCTGATTGATAACTTCAAAGGGGTTGGTCCCAGCATGCATGTAGACAAGGTGAAGACCTTGATTGGTTTCAACAGCACTGTCCCCTGCAAAATCAAAACACACACCAGAAAAAACACATCGTTTTGGTTCTTTCGAACTCGAACCTCCTATCTATTTCCTCCCAATTGATACGAACTCCATAAATTGGATTCATTTGGATGGGACGGTCATTGACTGGTTCTCCCGCATGTTTTTGTTGGTATCAATGACAGCTCCACCCCACATTTCAGCATGCTAGTCTCCCTCACTAGACACCAACAGGATGGAATGAATTAACAGTAAGTTCAGCCCTATCTAATAGGGCTCATTAATAACAGCTCCACTCAAAAGTTGCACTGTTAGTCTCCGTCACTAACAGCCGACAAGAAGAAACTGAATTAATGAAGATTTGGCTCATAGACAGGGTGCATATAGCCTACACCAGACACTTTATGATGGCTATGATCAACTCACCGCTCTCAAGGCAGATCTCCATCTCATTGTTTTCGTTGCCTTGCAGAACAGCACGGAACTGGCCTTCAAGGAGGGGAAGGAAGACGGTGTAGATGGTTTGGGCATCATCTTGATCAACCCCTTCACCACCATCCTTGCTCTCCACTAACATGAATTGAGTCTCCAGTGGAATGTCTTTCCCATACTTGCCCATCCTTTGGGTCATCCACCATAACTTGAATCGGAAACAGCACATAAAACGAAGACCCCTGCCACAAAGAAAAAGTGACAATTTTCAGGATCAAAAAATTTGTTCGATGATTTATATTTTCACATAAATAATGATTTTTTTTTTAATCTTAATCCAAATACCCAAAAACCATGTCATGTGCTAAAAGGTGCTATTAGATCCGATGAATATATAGACAAGTAGAGTAACGCCTATGTTTCTAATTCAAGTTTTGTAGTTATCACAAATAATACTATAAGATCCGTATGAACCAATCTTTCTGTTATTAGCATAAGAGGAGTTGAAGTTCACAAGTAGTTACAGCTTAATTTGTGCAGTAAAGATTTCATAGAATAACAAATTTCCAAGAGGTCAGGCCACTTTGTGCAGCAAAACAAGATGTAAACTACTACTATGGAGTCCTTCACAATTAATAATAAATTTACATAAAATTTTATTATTCAATAGATTCTTCAAAATAAGGTGTAGTGTATCACAAAAAATCCATGGTTGCATGGAAACAAATAATCAAAATGGAGAAACTGAAACTTACTCTAAAACGCCCATAGGGAAGACATGGAGACTTTTGCTATGAGAAGCAGTAGCACCAATAAAAGCTCCGGTAACAAGTCCAGCACCCGATCCGGGAGTCAAGACAATATTATCAGGAACGCCAGTTAAAATAGTCTTCCCATGAACCACAAGGCTCCCATCATTGATTGAAATCTTCGGTGTGATTGTCATTGTTGATGTTGAGCACCGAGTTGCTGCCGCCACAACACACACAAAGGTACAAAACAAAAAATCAATAAAACAACGGAACAGAAAAAAACCCAATAAGCAGAACTGATAAACAGAACAAACCACCACGTCCAATCAAGTTCCAGGCTTAGATGCCAAATGAATCAAACAACTACCCAAATGAAAACAACAAATCCAAAAACGTTTTCACATTAACCTAAGGGTATACGGTTTCTTCTGCGGCGGAGGGTAACGCGAGGAACATCGGAGTAATTTCTGCGAAAGCAAATTTGAGAATTGAGGAATTTGTGCGAGCATTGCGATAACCACCATGAGACTTCCACCAACAACGAACCAACCTTACTTCTTGCTTTGCTCTTATAATCCTTAGCATTTTCTCTCTCACCCACCCGAAAACAATGGACAAGTAAAGGGAAAAAAATCTAAAACTTTTTTTTTATTTTTTGCCGTGCTCTTGCAGCGATTAATCTCCAAAAAAATAATTTCAAAGAAAATTCCGTAATTATATAAAAAATAATAGATTTGAAATTTTTGGGCGATTTAATTTAAAAGGTATTTAAATTTATTTAAAATAATTATTAAATTTTATTTTTAAATTTAAAAAATATTAAATAATTTTTTAAATATTTAGATGATTAATTTAATATCATTTTAAAATTTTAAAATTAAAAAAATTTAATTTAGATATCATAATTTTTTTTAAAAATATATTTTTAAAATTTTATTTTTAAAATAAAATTTATATTCAATCATCTCTTAATCATATACATATGCCGTCTAAACATAATGACTACTTTCAATATTGCATAATAAACATACTAAATGCAATATATATAATTATTAAATTTATTTATTATTTTAATTTTTTAAATTTATTTATTATTTTAATTTTTTTTTTTTAAATTTTCATATATTTTATATCACTTATTATTATTTTTTTCTGCAATACATTTATTAATAAAAATATTATTATAAAAATTAAGATAAAAAATAATTTAAATTAAAAAATAAAATAATTAAAATAAATTAAAAATATTTATTATAAAACGGAGTTTGGACTTATTTTTTAAACTGAAGCCAGTTTTGCAAAACATACTCGGGTGGTTGGGAAAAAAAAAGTTACAAAAATGACTACCAAAAAGGAAAATTAGAATTGCATTGGCGGTTGGACCACTATCATGATCCACTCGTGATTTTCAAATTTCAGTAGATGTGAAAAAAGTTCTTTTGTCCCGAAATTCAGAAACAAGAAATTTTAATGAAACCAACTTATCAGATTTAGAAATATTTTTAAAAAAATCATAAATTTAAGCTATAACAGAGGGAAAGAAATAAAAAAGGAAAGAAAATTCATGATTTTTTCCTCCTTCAAAAGAAAAGGTAATGATTAAGACAGTCGAAAAAAGAGAGAAAAAAAAAAAAGAAGAAGATTGATACAGCTAAAAAAAACTTCAAAAAGGCCACATTCATGGAAAAGAAGAGCTTTGATTTTCGCTGAAATTGAGTGTGAACTACTGCATGAAAAAACTTCAAAAACTCAAATTTTCAGGGGAAAAAAATGAAGAACAGAAAATCACGAGAGTCGAAGAGAATCTATGTGATCCGGGTATAAAATTAAGCTTAATTTAATGTTCATTCTTTATTAAAAGTTTCGCATATATTAAGTCACCACAAAAATTACACAGATCTACATGGAAATTCCAAAGATCTCAGCAACCAAATTATCATTTCTGTTCAAATCACCGACAATAAGGCTTCAAATTTTCAAGCAGATCAAGCTTAAAGGCTATGAAACCATGAGATCTCAAATCATCAAACTTAATTAATTAACTAGAAAATCAAACTTCGATTTCTCCAACATAAAACTCAAAGAAGGAAGAAAAATTGCTAGTAATATTCAAGAGTTCACCAAAATTTCTTCACCAAAAAACTCACCAGAAGAATCACTAGGTAGCTAATTGAGCAGTTCGAAAGCTCAGCGAATTGCTCTTTCTAAAGCAAACAGAGAGAACCAGAGACAAAAATTTAACTCAATAGGAGAAAATGCTTCTTCTCCTACGAGAGAGAGATGAAAATTTTTATAAGCAACGCTCAGCTATGGTATGTGTACACACAATGCACCATGGTGTGAGGATGACTATAGTAGGCGGGTGGGATTTTATATCCAGTTTCGCGTTAAACGTCGAACGATTTTTAGAGACTGGACCTTTCCAGATCATGACATGTGGAAATTCTTGTCAGAAGGTTGTTTCTTATTTATTTTTATTATCTATGATTGCTGTTTTATTATTTATTTCTTTATATGGTTTAATATTTATACAATAAAAGATAAAGATTTTTTTCAGGTATTATTTTTTATTGTTTAAAAATTTAACTTTTTAATAAATAATAACCAACACTTTAGTCTAATATATAAAATTAAAAAATTCTTAACATTTTAATTTAGATAATGATTTTATACTTAAACTTTGAAAATATAAAATAATTTTATCTTTTAAAAACACTTTAATTTTTTAAAAACTTATTTTTTTATTTAATTTAAATAAATTATTATATTATAAAATAATTTAATTTTTCAAAATGTTATACTAGCTAGAGTCTAAAACTATTATAAACAGTAATAACGAAAATGTTAATTAAGATAAATTTAGAGGTCTCGTAATAATTTATTTAAAAATTTAAGTAGTAATTCAGATTTTTTATCTCATTTAATATTCTATTTTATATTATATGTATTATTTTATACGTCATATTATTTATAAAATATATTAATTATTAAAATATTTTAAAATAATAATATAACGTATAAAAAAAATATATAAAATAGGAGATAAGATATTAAGTGAAACGAAAAATTCGAATTAATTAAGTATTGCACTGAATGCATTTTAAAAATAATGTATCATGCACTCGTAAATATATGACCATGAGAATCAGTTAAAATTATAATAAGTGGATCTCATATTTATACAAGTAATAATGTATTATAAATCTAAGGAAGAAATTAGAAAAGTAAAAGTAAAATTTATAAAATAATTAATAAAATAATAGGGATATTTTTTTGGTTGGGCAAAAGGTGAATGAATGTCGGCGAAGAAAAAAGAGTTAACGCGTAAATTCCAGGAAGAAATTAGAAAAGTGATGGATTGTTTTTGTTTCGGTTCCAACCCCCGATGCATTGGCAGACGCAGTTACAATAAATATTGATGCTATGTTTGGGAAAAAGGAACCAAAGAGGTAGCGGTAATATGGTTTAGTGTTGTTGGTTTGAAGAGTTTTTTATCAAATTAAATTAAATTTTTTGTTTCAGAATTTTAAATCAAATAAAATTATCGTTATAATTAAATTATATATTTAATTTAATTTAATTATTTTTAATTTATTTGATTTAAATTAAATATATTTTTTATAAATTATTATTATTTTATTATAAATTTATAAATTAAAAATTTATATATATTAGTGATAAAACTATCTGAGAATAATTTAATGTATAATATAAAATTTATCTATTTTATTAATTAACACACTTAAAATTTATTTTTTATTAAAAATTAGAATTTTTTATTTATTTCTAATTAATTTTTATGAATAATTTTTTTTTTAATTTTAAATTAATGTTATGTTAAAAAAATATGTATATTATATATAAAACAAAATCAAACATATTTAATTATAATAATAATAAAAAATAATATATAAAACTTTGATTCTGTTCGATTTAAAATTAAGAAAAAATGTCCAAACCATAAATTAAACTAAATTTTTAGTTTATTCTATTTTTCAAACTGAAATCAAATCAAACAGTCATGTAATCATCAATTTTAATTTGATTTTATCAATTTAATTTGATTTTATCAATTTAATTTGGTTTGATTTGTTTAGTCGATTTGATTTTCATTCCAAAAAAAGAAAAAAAATTAAAAATTAAAAAGAAAATATAATTTATTTTTTTTATTTTATGTTTGAATATGAAAGAGAAAAATTATTTTATGAATAATAAAATTACATCTCTATTATTTATTTTTTAGAGATAAAAAATTCTTTTATAGAGTTAAAATTATTTTAAATTGTTTATAAAGAAAAATTATAATTTAAATTATTTTCCTTATATTTTTGTCTTAATTTAGAGAGAGAGGAATTTTGAGTTCCATAAATTATTTTTCACTCAAATTTTTCTTTCCCCCACTTTTCTATCAATACAAACAAAGAAAAAAAAATTTTCCTCTTTATTTTGTCTTCTCCCTTATTTTCCATGATTCCAAATAAGAGAGGTTAAGGAAATGTACATATGACTTCACTCCAAAGAAAAGTCTATCATTTCATTTCCTTTTCAATTTCTCTGCCCCCAAAATATCAGTTCCTTTGCTTGAATTTCAAAGTCACATTTTGTTGTTTTTCATCAACTTAATGAATTTTTGTTCATATTTTACATAGTCGGTGTCTTCAAATTTTGTGTAGATCCTCATATTTGTAAACTAAATTATATCTATTATTTTTAACTTATTTTTTAATTGATCATTGTCTTTAAATTTTGATTTATCACCTAAAATTTTTTCGATTTCGATTTAATTACATGAATTATATTTCTATAAATTTATGAGATGGAATTAAATTTATCAGATGAAAATATGTCATGACTTGCTTTTATTAGCTTTAAAATCTTTTTTTTCTACTCCCAAAACTTCACATTAGCATCCCCTTACCTCACCCAACCACCAACCAAAATAAAACACAACAATTCATGTAATTTAGCCTTGTTTTGAATCAAACATTATGTACTTCACAAAAATATCTCACATTGTTTATCCAACAAATGTTCCATCCAACTTATCCTGAATAAATTCGAGACCTTGGAATAGTTTATTCAAAGAATTAAGAGAAATACAATTGTTTAAAACATCAAAGAAATAGAAATGCTTCAAGCTTTTATAGCAACAAAAACAAAGCCACTACATTGAAAGATAAACAGTCTGTTTGCCTCCTCGCTTCACTGCATTTTAGAAGCTAATATACGAATTTCAGACTGCAATAGGCTTCCCACAATCAGCTTTGACCATTGCTGCTTCAGCCTTCACCAATCATCGTTGGACCCAGCGCACCAGATCATGCTAGACAGCCCAACAAATTTCACATCTTCGCTCCTTCGCCAGTCATCTTCTCTGACCCGTGCAGTGGCAGTGACTGTGTTGGAGAAACTGGAGCTACCCGTTGATCGTCTTCTCCTCTGTTTTTGTTGAAATTTCATGTGGGTATTCAATACTCATTTTTTGTTGAGTTTCAAACGGATCTGGGCTACATAGATTCTGTAGCAGAGATTTGGGCAACATGGATTTTGTAGCAGGTGAAGTACATGAATCACTTTGTTCACCATTGCCATTTTCTCTCCGCATTTGCATACGGGCAGAGTAAAATCGTTGACCAAATTCGACGTTTTGATGGATTATTGAGGATAAATGCAAGAAATCACATGTGATTGAAATGGGGGTTATGAAATCAAGGATTTAAGTTTAATGGAAAGAGGAAAAAAGAAAAATGGAATGAGAGAAAAATGAAGTTTTGGACTTGGGTTGTGATTGGGTGAGGTAAGGAGATGCTGATGTGGAGCATCAGCATATATTAATAAATTAATTTGATGGTTAGAATTTATAATATTTTAAAGGGTTAATTATGATTTTTCACTGTAAAATGAAATAATACACTAATTTATTTTTGACATTTCAAAAATATATTAACTCCTTCTAATAAATATCATAAGAGATTATTAGACTCTTCCGTCCAATCTTTCTGTTAGTCAATTTTAAAATAATTAACAATTATAATAAAAAGATAAAAATATATTTACTCTTTAAAAAAATATTTTTTTAGAGTTAAAAAAATATATTTTTATATTTTTTGACAACTTTGAAAATAAAAATATTTTTTATTTTATTTTCTAAAATAAAAAATATTTTTTAAAAAAATTATTTTACTTCTTATTTTCAAATTTATCAAAACTATGAAAATGATTTTTTTATTTGTATTAAAAAATTTAAGATGAAATAATTTAACTCGTTCATAAATTAATTTTTTAAAATAAAAAATAAAAAATAAAAAAATATTTTTTTAAAACAAAAATAGAATGTAATTATTTTATTTTTTATTTTTAAATTTATCAAAAAATATAAAAATAATTTTTTTTAATTCTAAATTTTTTTTTTAAAACAAAAATAAAATGTAATTAATTAAAAATAAACGGTAAGAATATTTTTAATTTTTACAATTATTAATGACCATTTTAGAGTTGATTAATAGTAAAATAGGAGAAATAATATACTAATATAATAGAACATTTATAAAGGAAGAATTAATATATTTTTAAAAAATTAAAGAACTTAGTATATTGAATTATTTTACAGAAAAAAATAATAATTAATCATATTTTAAATTGCGTTAAAATTTATTTATTTATTTGCGTTTAAGTCTTAAACTAATTACATGTAATTTCTTTTATAATAGTTTTTTATTTCTATTTTTTATATTTCTATTTTAGAATTTTTCATATGATATATACTAAAAAATTATTTAAAAGAAAAAGAAACTAATATAATAAATTAAAATTTCAAGATAATTGTGTTAGATTAATGCTAAAATATAAATATAAAATATGTTATTTTTTAATATATATCATTAAAAATAATTAAACTAATATTCGCACAATGAGAGCTCACAATTATTTGTATATTATTTAAAGTATAGAAATATAAATTTGGGTCTTTTTGTACAGTTCGCGTGTGAGAGCTTTCAAGTAAGCATTGATAGAGTTATTTT
>CANXYC010749431.1:0-18031 GCA_948193065.1 Aleurites moluccanus | reverse complement strand
AAGTGGAAAAAGTGATCAGACGACTGTCATGTTCATATGCTAAGGCTATTGAGTTAGTAGGACTATTACTGAAAGAAAATGCCTGAAGCTGGTTTAAGCAGCATGTCGAGGATTGGTTATATGGTGAAGATCCTCCATATTGGGAACAATTTAAACGGAATATGATTGATGAGTTCCTTACTGAGGGTGAAAGGGAGTGTTGGATAGCACGGTTTAAGCAGTTAAAACAGAAGAACATAAGTGTATCCGAGTATGCCAAGGAATTCATCCAGCTAAGTAAATTTGCAAAGAGTATGGTGCCAACTAAAGCAGCTAAGATAAATCGATTCAGGCGGGCATTACATGCTCCATTACATAATTCCCTTGTGGCTACAAAATTTACCTCCTTGACAAACCTTATTGATAAGGCTAAATAAATAGAAGCAAAATATGAGGAAGATAAGGCAGAAAGAGAGCAGAGAAAGAAAAGGGGAAGCAGAGGCCAAAGTGGTTATAGCAGAGGAGGTAGTAGCAGAGCACCATTTGGATCTATTGATGTGAGTTCTCGGCCTGTTCAGAGATAGTCTACTAGGGGGTTTAGTGAGAATCAGAGTTGATCCGATGTGGCATCTTCAACCTCCGGAGTGCACAATTCCAGTGTTGGCTTAGATTGGCCTACATAGAGTTCTCCTACATATACTCGGTATGGTAGGAGACATTCAGGACCCTGCAGATGGAATACCAATGCTTGTTTGAGGTGTGGCCAGTAGGGGCATTTTATAAAAGATTGTCCATTGATGGATAATCAGAGGAGTGCGGCCACTAGTTCTCAGCCTACAGTTCAGATGAATAAGAACAGTAACTGGGGCAGTTCTGGTAGAGGCAGAGGGCAAGGAACTAGTCAGAGTGCAGCACATCCACCAGCGGGTAGTGGACAGGGTAGAGTGTTTGCTATGAATTAGCAGGAGGCCCGTGCCTCTAATATTACTATAGCAGGTATGGTTCCAATACAAAATAAATTAGCTAAAGTTTTATTTGATTTAGGAGCCACCCATTACTTTGTATCACCATCTTTGCTAAAAGATTTGAAAAAGGTAGTAGAATTTTGAACATATCCTTAGAGATTTCCATACCCCTGGGTGAGGGCATAGAAGTAAATAATGTATATGACTCTTGTGTAGTTGATATTGAGGGTAAACCACTTCCAGTGAACCTGATTGAACTACCGGTGCTAGAGATTAATGTGATCCTAGGAATGGACTGGTTATCTACTCATTTTGCAATTATTGATTGTCACGAAAAAAGAGTTAAATTTAAACCTGAGGGGCAGGCTAGTTTTGTATATCAAGGTGAAAAGGATGATATGGTGAAAATTTTAATTTTAGTTGTTGGGGCAAGACGACTTTTAAAAAAAGGTTGTTATGGATATTTGGCAAGTGTGGTGGATATTCAGATGACTTCACCAGAAGTGGATCAGATTACAGTGGTCAGGGAATTTCCGAATGTGTTTCTGAAGGATTTACTTGGGTTACCTCCAGAAAGAGAAATTGAATTTGAGATAGAGGTATATCCAGGAACGAATCCCATATCCATCCATCCCTATAGAATGGCTCCTTCAAAATTAAAAGAATTGAAAGTACAATTGCAAGAATTGCTTGATAAGGGTTTTATCTGACCCAGCAGTTCACCGTGTGGAGCTCCTGTAATATTTGTGAAGAAGAAAGATGGGACTCTTCGCATGTGCATTGATTACAGAAAATTGAATAAGGTGACTGTAAAGAACAAATATCCTCTACCGAGGATAGATGATTTATTTGATCAGCTGCAGGGAGCCAGCCATTTTTCAAAAATTGATCTGAGGTCTAATTATCATCAATTGAGGATCCGAAAAGAAGACATGTCAAAAATAGCCTTTAGAACTAGATATGACCATTATGGATTCTTGGTTTTGCCAATTGGTCTAACCAATGCTCTAGCTGCTTGTATGGACCTAATGAATCAGGTGTTTAAACCATTTTTGGATAGGTTCGTCATTGTTTTCATTGATGATATACTTATCTATTCTAAAAGCCAGCAAGAGCATAAAGAGCATTTAAGAACGGTGTTGCAAATATTGAGGGAACACCAATTATATGCAAAATTGTCTGAATGTGAGTTTTGGTTGAATGAAGTGTGTTTTCTAGGACATGTTATAGACAAGGATGGAATCAAAGTGGATAATAAAAAGGTTGAGGCTATAGCTAATTGGCCCCGACCTACCAATGTGACTGAGATTCGAAATTTCTTGGGTATGGCTGAGTATTATTGGAGATTTATAAAAGATTTCTCCCATATAGTTGCTCTGTTGACCAAATTAACAAGGAAGCAAGTAAAGTTTCAGTGGGATGACACTTATGAAGCCAGTTTTCAGAAACTCAAAACGTGTCTCACTACTGCTCTCGTACTTGCTTTGCCTTCGGGTTTAGTTGGATTTGCTGTGTATTTTGATGCATCACGAGTGGGTCTAGGTTGTGTACTTATATAGCATGGGAAAGTTATTGCTTATGCTTCTCGACAGTTAAAAAAGTATGAATTGAACTACCCCGCTCATGATTTGGAAATGGCAACAGTTGTCTTTGCATTAAAAATCTAGAGACACTACCTCTATGGTGAAAAGTGTGAGAGATTTATTGATCATAAAAGTCTTCAGCACATAATGCAGCAAAAAGATCTGAATTTGTGGCAACAAAGATGGATGGAATTAGTAAAAGACTATAATTGTTAGATACTGTACCATCCAGGGAAAGCTAATGTGGTTGCAGATGCCCTGAGCCAAAAGTCAATGGGGGAGTTTATCATATATTGCAGCACAACGAAGTGCATTAGTGAGGGAATTGAAGGAGTCATGTAATATAGGAGTACAATTGGACATATCCAAGTCTCGAGCTTTAATTGCTCATTTTCAGGTGAAGCCTATGTTGATTGATGAAATTAAAGAATCACAAGATAAAGATGCTCAACTAGTCAAGCTTAAAGAAGATGTTTTAGGAGTGAAAGCTCCTAATTTTTTGTTGGACGATAGGGTACTTAAATTGGAGCATCAACTATGTATATCGGATGTAGATGGGCTAAGAGAAAGAATTTTAAAAGAAATGCACCATACTTCGTATAGTGTGCACCCGAGAGCAACCAAAATATACCATGATGTGAAAGATACTTACTGGTGGCCGAGAAAGAAAAAGCAGATTGCTGATTATGTGTCTAAATGTTTATCTTGTCAACAAGTAAAATTTGAGCATCAAAAACCTTCGAGTTTATTACAGCAGATAGAGTTACCTGAGTGGAAATGGGAATAAATTACTATGGATTTTATAGTAGGATTACCAAAGACTTTTAGGGGGTATGATTCTATCTGGGCAATTGTGGATTAGCTCACTAAGTCAGCTCATTTCCTAGAAGTTAAATCAATTTATTCAGCAGCTCAATATGCACAGCTTTACGTTGATAAAATTGTGAGGCTGCATAAGATACCAATATCCATTACTTCGGATAGAGGTCCTCAGTTTACATTATGATTTTGGTAGAAATTCCAAGAAGCTTTGGGTACACAGTTGCATTTCAGTACAACATTTCATCCACAAACAGATGAAAAGTCTGAAAGAACTATTCAGATGCTAGAGGATATACTTCAATTGTGTGTATTGGATTTTGGAGGCAGTTGGGATTGCTACTTGCCTTTAGTGGAATTTGCGTATAACAATAGTTACCACTCCACTATTGGCATGACACCTTATGAAGCTTTATATGGCCGTAAGAGCAGATCTCCAGTGTGCTGGGTGAAACCAGGGGATAAACAACTTGAAGGGCCAGATTTGATCAGAGAAACCATGGAAAAAGTGCTCATTATTAAATAAAGAATGAATACTGCATTTAGTCGGCAAAAGAGCTATGTTGATCCAAAGTGAAAAGATGTGCAATTTGCAATTGGTGATCATGTACTTTTAAAGATTTCCCCGAGGAAAGGAGTGATGCGATTTGGCAAAAAAGCGAAACTCTCACCAAGATATTTGGGCCCTTTCGAAGTGTTGGATTGAGTGGGGAACGTTTCCTATCGACTAACTCTTCCTCCAAGGTTAAGTCATGTACACCCGGTCTTTCATGTATCTATGTTGAGGAAGTATCTATCGGATCCGACGTATGTACTTCAGTCCCAGGTTGTGGATGTGGATGAGAATCTATCTTATGAGGAGATTCCTATCAAAATAATTGATCGACAATTGAGGCAATTGCAGAACAAGAAAATCCCAATGGTAAAGGTAAAATGGAGAAATCATAATATAGAATAGTGTACCTGGGAAAGTGAATCTGATATGCGATCGAAATATCCTCAGTTGTTTTAATCTTGAGATATATATATTTTAAAATTTGAGTACGAATTTTATTAAAGGGGGTAGAGTATAATACCCCAACAAATAGAATAGTAGATAGTAGATGGATATAATAAATTATAGTAACTGATATGGTATTAATTTAAGTATGATTAGGCTCAATTAATTACTGAAATATACAGAGAATAGTAGAGTGTAATAGTCAGGAATTTTTGAGTCTCAACCGGGCCACTTTTGTGATATTGTCCCAAAAAAATACCGGTGTTAATTACGCTACCGGAGAAATAGCAGTCCGGCGAATTTAAGAATTTCTGACCCTGACTTGGGAGGATTAAATTAGTTAATTTTATATAAAATTATGGTGAAAAGAAAGAGTTGAAAAAATATTTTGGAATACTGAAATAAGAGTAGTGGTAAAATCATAATTTAGGGCAACTTTTGGGAGTAATTATGTAAATCCACTGTTTGAGATTCAAAATTGACCCATAATTATTTTTAAATGATATAATCCCAAAATAAGATATTTCACTCCTTACACTTGAGGTTGAATCTAAACATAATAGATAAAATAAATTATAAAAGATTTCGAGGCAAAATTGTAATTAAGGAAAATTGGGGGGCAAAAGTGTAATTAAGTGAAGATGTGAGACCCATCATTTATTTCATGATTCTAGAAAGAAATGTGGTGGCTGGCCATGGATTTGAGCAAGGAATTTTTTTTTTTGACTATTTTACTTAATAAATTTAGGAATTAAACAAGTGTCCAAAATTTTAGAACTATCTCCAAAATTCTGCATTTTCTTTAGTTCCTTGAATTTAATATAGAGAAAGCAACATGAAAGGAAATATATATGCCCATTTGGCCGAACCATAGAAGTGTGAATACTCATCGATATTGTTCTCTTTTCCATAGTAAAACCAAAGCCAAATTAAGGGAGATAAAGGGAAGAAAGAAGGAGATTACAAAAAATTTATATAAGAGGTAGTATTCAAATTGTTTTAGAGGAAATCAAAAGAGGTTAGAATTCAAGCATTCAATTGAAGGTAAAGTCTCTAAACTCCATATATTTTAATTGAATTTAAAAGTTCTATGATTTGATTTAGTAAATAATTGAGTTAATTAAGCTAAGGATATAAGGAATGAACTAGGGTTTATAAGGATTTTGAAATTTGATTTGAGGTAGTAATTAGTGGCTAGTATTCTGAAATTTTAATGATTAAATTTGAGGATGTCCAAAACATAAAATTTGTATATAAGTATGTTATTTAGATTTCTGTAAAAGGAATTTGTAAAATTCAAAGTGAGGAAAGAGTTATTGAGTAAAAACTGTGACTGTCCTGGAATTAGGTTTTCTAAAAAATACTATTTTTTTATTATACATAATGATAGAGATAGAATTAGAGAAGAGTTCAATATAAAAAGTGTTTATTTATGTCTTATCTATATGCCTGTAAAAGGGTTTTGTAATTGGATTTATGATTTATGAGATATTAGGTCATGAGTGTAATATGCCCGAATTGACTGATAAACAAAATATAAGCTACTGAATTCTATTGATACGAGGGCCTTAAATTCTGAATTAAGGAAAGTGAAAAACATGAAAAAATTTTATTTATAAGTTTCTAAATTCTTGAAAAACATTTTTATAATTAAACATATATAATTTGAGTTATGATAAAAAGTTTAGAGTCTGCCCGGACAGATATTGCAAGGATGTAGGGCAAATTTTAAAAATTCACTATAAATTGTGCAGTAATTGAAATATTCTAAAATTTGGATATGTTATAATATTATATTTATATTTTTAATAGAAAAAAGAATTAAAATAATTGGTTAAGTATAGATTAAGTTATTAGTAAAAGAACATAATATGCCAAGTCAAAGTTACAGGGCAGAATGCAGGGCAGCAAGACTGGTTGTAAGCCTAAGTTTAAATTTACACCATAAATTGTGTAGTAATGGGAATAAGGTGAATTTTGAATATTTAGAGTTTAATATATATAGTTTAAGTAGAAATAAAAATTGAAGCAATTGGATAAGTGTGGAAAAAGATATGGATAATGGAACCTAGGTTGCCAGTATTAGAAATCCTAGCAGAAACCCTAAGATTTGGGGAGAAATGTAAAATTTATTTTCTTAGAATTTAATTAAAATAATTTCATACTAATTGAAGTTTAAATTGAAATTTAATTTGAATATGTAGCTTCTAAAAATAAGGACAAAGATGATGAATAGTTGGAGCATTCCTAATACCTTGGTTAATTGAGGAAGAAAATAGTTGGCAAATTTTGGTTCAGAGGTGAGTAATGTACATATATTAATGCTTTGTCTTATTCCATTGGAATTATTGAATCCTGCTACTTTGGACTTTTATTTCATTCTAAATTGGCTTTGCTAAAATTTGATTATATATATATATATATAAATTACATGAACTTCCCTAATTATCTTCATTACTTAAATAACTCTTCCATTGACTCTTGATTATTGATATAGAACCTTAAATGTGATTATTTCTTAAATGGTTATTCTATATGAATCCCATTGTTATAATGATATGATTATGATAAAAAGGCCCACCAATGGGGTAGGGTTTACTACATCTGCATTATGCATAATGATTATTCTATGCAGACCCTAGCTAGGAGGGAGTAAGGTCCTGGCCATAAGGTCTGATCAATCTTATGCTTGAATTGATTGATTGCTACCGAGATTATGAGGTCTTGCCCAAGAACCGCGTCCAGTCCAATTGAATGGAATCGGGAATGCTCATTTTGGGACAATTTCTCACCGAGGAGACAATCTTAGTGCCTTTTATTTAAAAATAATTTTGATTTTGAAGTCGCCACCTTAAGTTAATTTTATTGGAAAAATTTAAGGTAAAAACCTATTTTGACTCCAATTTTATCCCAAAGAAAGAAAAAGTGCACTAGTCTTTGAAACCAAAGAAGAATCGGGGACTAAGTTTTCGGTTGAACATGGCTTTTAATTTTAACCTCAATTTAAAATGATTTTTATGAACAATTAAAGAATGACATATAAGATGCATGAGCAAGTAAATAAATGGATGAACAATTGAAATGTATGCAATCAAGTAAAACAATCAAAAGAAAGCAATAAAAGTAAATTATTACACCTCAAAATCCCAAAATAGGGGATACAACTCTAGCCCTTATGGGTTCTAGGTTGATCACACATTCTCCAAAGAATACATTCAACAAATAAAATAAATAACCAAAGAAAAAGAGATGGTTTTTATCTTTTTTAGATTTAAAGCTTTTATACAGCTTGCCTGCGTATGCCGTTGAATGAGAATCAAAACCTATGCAGTTCTTCCTTCTCGCGAAGGAGAGTTGATTTTATGCCCAATTTATCATGTTTTGATTCTTTATTTCGATGCTCTATCAAAGTAAAGAAGATGAGGTAGGAGACGATACCTTTGCCCTAGCTTTTAGTGGTGTTGGTTGACGGATTGCTCTTCTGGATTGGAGTTCCACCTAGGATAGGTTGAAGAAAAGGAAATGGGTCAAAATGTCCTCTTAGCTTTTAAGAAAGCAAACCAACAGAGTAACTTTGCTTAGAAAAATGATTTTGAGGCTCTATACGCCTCAGATTGTGTCCTTCTTTAGCTTAAGGAGAACTAAAGAAGATGGGCTCCACACACACTGAATAGAAACTCTTTAAACTCAAGAAGAGCTAAAGAAAAAAGAAAAATAAGTATTGGAGGGAGAAAAGATGAAATCTAAGAAGGAATAATCAACTTCAGAGACTTCGGGGCCCAGAACTAGGTTAATGAGGCTATATAATTATAGTAGAAGCTTAGAGGGTCAAATCCCATTATTTTTCAATGTGGGATTTGGAAAAAACAGGTTTGGAATGGAGCTGCCGCCGGTAAGAGGAGCAGGTACTGTCGGAGGGCGGAAGCAATAGCAAAGAGCCATGCTGCCGCCTTGAGGGTATAGCAGTACCGCCACCCCTCTAGCAGTAATGCCATGCCTAGAGAGTGGCAGCTCTAGTCCGACTTCATTTCGAGGCCGTTCTAAGTCTGTCCGTGTACGGGCTTGGTTCCTGTTTGTGCCGTTCGGCTTGGCACAAGGCCGAGGAGTGTAAAAAATTAGTGTTCATAACTGCCTCCATCATGGCTGTCCATTTCAAATGACAGTCATGATGTTGGCGAACCAGGTTGTTCTTGCCTGTTTGAGAAAAAATAAATACGTTCTTATCAAACCTTATAGTTTCTGGAGGTATATAAGTGTAACTTGTCAAGCTCCGGATAATTTTTCATTTTTCTGGTATTTTTCTGTTTCTGTCATCTTCTGAATTATAGAAGCATCCCAGGTCTGATTTAGGCAAATGATAGCTTTATGAATAGAGAAAAATCATACGGACTCAACAAAATTGACAGCACCTGATTCTAACTTGAATTGCTCCATAAATATAAGTTTCCTTGTTTTTGGCCAAGTTGGGGACATGATGGTCATTTCTGAGATTTTCAAAATCTATAAATAGGGGTGAGGCTCTCTCATTCCCTTCACTCTCATTTTTACATTTCTCTCTCTCTCTAGATTTTCTCTCTAAAGCTCTCCTCTTTCTCTTGATGACTTCAGCTTCTGGAAGTAGCAATCGGGAACATCATAGCTACGAGGCCCCACGGGATAATCCTAACCCAGAAAATCTGCTGCAGGAACCAGAACAATATATTTCTTAGGATGGCAGAATAGAGGTATATATTATTATTATTATTATTATTATTATTATTATTATTATTATTATTGAATGATGATGAATGATTTTTTTTAGAACACCGTACTTAGGAATAGAGGGGCTAGGTCAAATTTAGTCTATCTAGCCAATGCTTTATCTTGCAAAACTCCGATAAAACCTCTGTTAGAGCTTACTAGTTTTGTATCCTTCCTAAAGGTCAAAACCAATCCCGAGAGCAATGTGGCCTTGATCAAGGCACTAGCTGAACGATGGTGGGGCACCACCAATGCCTTTCATTTTCCATGCGAGTAGCTAATGGTTACCCCGTTAGATCTATCGATGTTGACTGGCTTATGTTTTAGAACCCACCACTTGGATCTCTGCTCTGACTGGAGGGCCACCTTCACTCCTGAAGATATGATCCAGTTTATAGGTCAAAATCCTCCTCAGGATCGCATATCAGTGCCTCGCATTTTGCTTCAGGCTCAGTTGAGAAAGATGGAACTATTTACTGACTTGTTATTTGATACCGCGCTGTGGCTAGACTGATGGTGTTGATTCTAGCTGGATGCACATTTGGTCATACCCGTTGTGATATTGTCAACTTGAACATTCTGCCAAGATTGATAAACATGACTGTGTTAGGTGAATATGATTAAGCTAGTGCTATCCTGAGCACCATGTACTAAGAGATGTGTGATCTATCATGGGGAGCTTTTAATTCTTATGGAGGAACTCATTTCATCTGGGAGGTATGCTTTCTATATCTTTTGTTTAACTTGAACTGATGGTACTCCCTGTACCTTTGGATTTAACTTAAACTAATGGTACTCTCTGTACCTTTGGATTTAATTGGGAGGTACTCTCTATACCTGTTGGTTTGAACTGGGAGGTACTCTCTGTTCCTGTTGGTTTGAACTAGGAGGTACTCTCTATACATATTGGTTTGAACTGGGAGGTACTTTTTGTACCCTTTCTGAACTTTACTTAGTCTTTCTGACTTTTTGTCTAACATGCTTGAACCTGTATAGGCCTATGAGTACTTTCAGACACTTGCCCCCACTCTTAGCAGCCCTAGGCTGGATGTTTTTCTAGTCGGCATCCGATGGAATAAGGAATATTGGTCCAGCTCTGGTGTACATGAATTCGGGACTATTCGAGCATTCTTTGGTAGCCTTGATACTTTCTAGGTATTTCATTGACTTTATATCACCCATATTTCATGGCTTTACTTACAAAAAATCATTGTGCATGTTGTGATGAAACCATATATCGACCGGATGCCACTGATGCCAGTAGAACTCGACCTAAATGCTACACTGGCTTATTCCCGATTGTTGCTTTTCTCACCAAATTACAAGCTATACTACCTGGGACAGAGAGTCCAAGTCCAGACTATTGGTAAGGGCGTAGTTCTGGCACACCCACCAATTGACATGAGATGGAACATGGATATCCGTGCTCCTAATGAGGCTTACACTGGGCTTCCCATTCATCTGTACATGACCCCCAGGGATAACTATGTGATATTCTATCGCACCCGTCTGATGGGTCCTGTTGGTGATCCATATAGACGACTGGAGCGTACATCTGACATTGTCGGTCCCTCTTTTGCCAGACCAGGTGAAGTTCATAGTATGGGTGCATCAAGAGACCATTCGATTTAGCTGACCCCAGCATTGTTCCTGGGACACGAAATGATCTTGGTCGGGTCACCTTGGGCCCTAGCTACTTGTTCCCTAAAGATATTTTTTATATCAATGCTCATGGCGAGATGCAAACATTCCACCTTTCGGAAGTGGTCCATCCTCTTATACCAGACTTCCCTGATAACCCTAAGGTATGTTGATGCTCTTTCTCTTGGTTTTGCTTTCGAAAATGATCCTTTAGCTCGTGATACCTCCTAGCTTTGCTTTCGAAAATGATCCTTTAGCTAAGCATCTGATATCTTACTTTTTTTTTTTATAGATTACCATAGAGTGGTCTCGTCAAAACTATTATGTGAGGCGTCGAATGGAGCTACCTTTGATGGGTATGCTAACTCATCTTGATTTCAGGACTGATCCGACTCGTCCACCGGAGGACCCTGCTGGCGTCGTCAGAGAGACTGAGCTTCTTTTCTAGCTTTTCTAGTTATGTTTTTCTTGTTTTTGAACTATGATGTATGGATTCTATTATGATGCTATGTATGAGTGATGATGTTATGTATGAATGATGTTATGATGTTTTATTAGCCACTACTATGTTTCTAAAAGGATCGAAATCAAATGGGACTAACTCTTTACCTCCTTCTTGTTCAATGAATTGTATGGTATTGAAGGAGAAACCAGATAAAGGGACAGTATTTGGCTCAGGCTGAAATCCCAAAATAGAAGTAGAGTTGGGAACCTCACTTTTTCTGTGTGTATCACCCTTGATGGTGACTACAGTAGTTCCATGAGGCATTTTGAGTTTTTGATGCAAGGAAGATGGGACAGCCCTTACCTTATGGATCCAAGGTCTTCCAAGGAGGAGGTTAAAGCAAGCAGGCACATCAATCACTTGGAAGGGGGTAAGAGTAGTTATAAGTTCGATTATCACGTCAAGAGTAGCCACACCCAGGACCTCTCTCTTTGTATTATCTTATGCCCTCACAATTTGATCGGAGGGGGTGAAATTTGTAGCCCCAAGGCCCAATCAACTTGCAACTTTCAATGGGCACACATTCAAAGCCGACCTATTATCAACCAAAACCATGGGGACTGTCTTCCCTTGGGTCATCACAGTTATATACAGAGTTTGGTTGTGATTTTTTCCTTCCTTTGGCAAATCATGATTAGTGAAAAAGAAGGAAGCAACCTTGGTTGAGCTAGTGAGTGAGGCTACCAAGGTTTCAGGAGAAATGTCAATTAGGGCTTGACACTGATTCAACGCCCTATAAAGAGCTTGGCAATGTGGGAAGGATGACTTGATGAGACTCCAAATGGAGATGTTGGTTTGGGTTTTCTTTAACTATTTGAGGATAGCATCCTCTTCAGGCTCATTGCTTATTTTCTCTGTAGGAGGGGGAACATGCTGGATGGGCTGTTGGATTGATGAACTCGGTTGATAGAGTCTACCACTTCTTGTTATTACGTCTATCTCTTCTATAAAGTCATTAAGATCCAACACACAACACAAAACATTATTTGATTTAATCAAGGAGATTAGATCCATTTATGTGTCAGAAGAGTGGAGGAGATTGACATTAACTTGATGATTCAGAAGAGGGTTGGTGGTGATGTTGGGTCTTGCTTTTGGTGGAATGATATCACCATTATGCACCAAGTCCTGGATCTTATGTCTAAAGTTCTTGCACATTTCTATTTTGTGCCCTGCACTCTGATGATACTCAGAATATTGATTCATATTCTAACTTTTGGGCAAAGGATCTGGGGGTGCCCTAGGCTCTAAAGGCTGCACCAAATTTGCCTCTAATGCCTTTTTATATACTATGACTAATGGCATACCCAGATTAGTAAAAGACCTCCTTTCGAGTCTCATAGGAGGATGGTTGGAGATGGCAACAACTTCCCTGCTTTTCTGATTGGAGAAAGTGTTGTGGGCATAGTGGGTGTTCTTCCTATACCTTAAACTGGAAAATTCTTCCTTAATTTGCCCATTCTGGATCAAATCCCCTATCTTTGATGTTGTGGCAATAAGGGCTTTAAAGTCTGGCAGATATTGGGTTTGGAGATAAGTCTGGTAACTTAAGAGAAGATTCTTGATAATTATATCAATTTGCTCTTGCTCGATGGGCCTGTTCATCATTTGGGCTGCTTTAGCCCTCCATCTAGTGAGGAAAGTGGAGAAAGACTCCCTTTATTGTTACTTGGTGGTCTCCAAATCTCTCCTAGTGATATCCACCCTAATGTTATAATGATATTGCTTGATGAAAGCATTGCAAATATCATCCCATGTTTTCTTGAAATTGGTGTCCAAGTCGACAAAGCATCTCATTGCCGCACCTGTGAGCGACTGCTGGAACAATTGAGCAATGAGCTCATTGTTCACTCCCAATGGGTTCATATTCCCCATATACATTTTTAAACGAGTTTTAGGGTAGGTAGTGCCATCAAATTTGTCCATGCTAGCCATCTTGAACTTTGGAGGAACCCTAGCATTTAGGAACCAAGTAAGTGAATCCACATTGATCAGATCCTCATGCTTTTTAATTTTTTTTAAAAGCCTTTCCATAGCTTCAAAAATTTCCATCAATCTCTTAGTTTCTATTTAGTTAGAGCTCTCTCCTCCATGAAAAAGATTCGGGGAGGAGGATAGCATAGTACGATCGATCAGATTGATAGTCTATGGTGGAATGGTAGCTTCAGGAGCTCTCCCATTATTTGTCAAATCAATAACAGGGTTTGATGGAAGGGATGAAGATGCATTAGGGGCATCAGCTTGAAGGGCACTTACTTCTTGTCCCATCATTGTTTTCACCTCACTAAGGATGGATTGGCGTTGTGTATCAAGGGCATGGTTCAGGGTAACCTGGAAGTTATCCTCTTGCTTTTTGAGTAGGTTAGCTAACATTGTCTATATGGCCTCCATACTAGGTGTTGTGCTTTCCATTTGTACCTTTCAAAAAAACATTCATAATCAAGTCATAGTGTTCCAAACTAAACCTAAACAAGGGTGGAAAAGTAAGGTTTGAAGGTTTTGTGGGTGGTTTAATGGGTTCAAAGTTTTGGGGTTTGGTTTGACCATTGACTTATTGGTTCTTAGTCCACAAATGTATGAATGCATGGTCATGCATGGATGCATGTATGCATGAAGAAAATTGGTTTCATGATGACAGTTTAACATTATTATAGTTCATGGGCCCTAAAGTCCAAGGTCTAATATTCATTACATAAAGGCTAGGTGGTTTGGTTTAAGGGTACCTGTCACACTAGAGCAGTGATATACCTAACCATATGTGAAACAATGAGTTTCGCGTGGGTCTAACAGTACGACTGCTCGTTACACCTCAAAAAGTATTTGAAGATTCGTCGTGGTGTGGATGCTTTCGCTATCTCCCAACATACACAAAGAGAGTTGTCGAATCAATGCTACTTGCTATCCAAAGGTTGAATTTCATAACTAATTATGTAGTGATGCATGAAAATCAAAGTTAAACTAAAAGCCAAGAAAAAAGTCATTTTTTAAAAAGATTTTCAACCAATTGGTAGTCCTCTTAAACTTTTCAAAAAAAAGTTTATCCCCAGTAGAGTCGCCAGCTGTAAGGCCTCGTCCGAGCACCACGTCCGATCCAACTGAATGGAATTGGAAATGCTCATTTTGGAATGATTTCTCACGGAAGAGACTACTTTAGCGCCTTTTATTTGAAAATGATTTTGATTTTGAAGTCGCCGCCTTAAGTTATTTTTATTGGGAAAATTTAAAGTAAAAACCCATTTTAACTCCAATTTTATGCCAAAGGAATAAAAAGTGCACTAGTCTTTGAAACCAAAGAGGATTTGGGGACTAGGTTTTTGGTTGAACATGGATTTTAATTTTAACCTCGATTTAAAATGATTTTCATGAACAATTAAAGAATGACATATAAGATGCATGAGTAAGTAAATAAATGGATGAAAAATTGAAATGTAAGCAATCAAGTAAAACAATCAAAAGAAAGCAATAAAAGTAAATTATTACACCTCAAAATCCCAAACTAGGGGATATCAAATCTAGCCCTTATGGGTTCTAGGTTGATCACACAATCTCCAAATAATACATTCAACAAATAAAATAAATAACCAAAGAAAAAGAGATGGTTTTTATCTTTTTGGATTTGAAGCTTTTATACAGCTTGCCTGCATATCCCGTTGAATGGGAATCAAAACCCACGCAGTTCTTCTTTCTTGCGAAGGAGGGTTGATTTTATGCCCAATTTATCATATTTTAATTCTTTATTTTGATGCTCTATCAAAGTAAAGAAGATGAGTTAGGAGATGATACCTTTGCCCTAGTTTTTAGGGGTGTTGGAGGATAGAGTGCTCTTCCGGATAGGAGTTCCACCTTGGATCAGATGAAGCAGAGGAAATGGGTTGAAATGTCTTTTTAGCTTTTAATAAAGCAAACCAATAGAGTAACTTTGCTTAGAAAAATGATTTTAAGGCTCCACACGCCTCGGATTGTGTCTTTCTTTAGCTCAAGGAGAACTAAAGAAGATGGGCTTCACACGCCCTGAATAGCAACTTTTTAAACTCAATGAGAGCTAAAGAAAGAAGAAGAATAAGTATTAGAGGGAGAAAAGATAAAATCTAAGAAGGAATAATCAACTTCAGAGACTTCGGGGCCCAGAACTAGGTTGATGAGGCTATATATTTATAGTAGAAGCTTAGAGGGTCAAATCCCATCATTTTTCAATGTGGAATTCGAAAAAAAAAGGTTTGGAATGGAGATGCCACCGATAAGAGGAGATGGTGCCACAGGAAGGGGGATGCGGTGACGCCGGGGGGTCTTGGAGTCAAGGAGTTGAAGGAGGGCGGCAGCCATACAACTGCCCTTAGGCATGGCAGTTGTCGCCCTGAGGGTATGGCGGCGGCGCCACCCCCCTTTGGCGGCAATGCCATGCCTAGAGGGTTGCAGCTCTGGTTCGACTTCATTCTGAGGCTGTTCTGACTCTATCTGTATGCAGTCTTGGTTCCGATTTATGCTGTTAGGCTTGGCACAAGTTTGAGGGGTGTAAAAAACCAGTATTCATAGAGATATGTAGCTTTTCTATATGGATTATATAAACCTAAAATTTTCTATCATACTTATTATTATTATTATTATTTGTGACTCACTGATTCATTAAGTAATGACCTATGTGTTCCATATTTTTTTATTGGCATCGTCTCTATCTATTTATAGTAAATCAATATTATTAAATATATCTTGTTAGCCTTTCTTTATTATTGAAAAGAATTTACCTTATAAGCATGATACATGTATTTTACTCACTGAGTTATACTCACATTATTGTGGTTTATTTATTTTATAAGAGCGACTTAGATAGTGACGATTCCAGCTCTCTTTCTTCTTCTCACTATGAACCTACATTATTTATGTATGGTTTGGGATATTTTGGGCACTGTAACAATTTTAGAATTTAGCTCCAAGATTTTGGCTTAGATTTTGCTATATAAATTTGTAAACACTTAATCAACTAATATTTTGAAATGTAAATATTATATCTAAATTATAATGAATTTAGAGAAGGTTATGTGAATAATTATAGAAGTGTTTATATGCATTTTTGGTGTATTGGAGTTGAGGGTATAAGGAGTTTTATTGGGAGTGAATTTTTTTTGCAGGCTATATTTTATTAAAAGACCCAGTTTTGGGTCGGGAATAGTATGAAAAATTATAGGGAATACTTTGGCAGATTTTATATAAATTGATAGGTAGGGGTTCTACGGGTGTAGGTGGCCTTATGCCTTCCCTGTGCCCTAGGACTGTCACATTCCAAAAGTGAGATGTGACAAAAACTATATTTATTTAGTCTTAAAGTGGTGCACACTAAACGCTCGATGAAATGACCTTTGTTAATTTCCTTAAGAAATCAATTGTTACCAAATTTGTTAAAATGGGTAACTTTTTTTGTCTAAGTGTAAATGTGTCTTCTTGACATATTTTGTACTTATATCCTAAATGACTTTTATGGCATTTTTCCTATGCTACAATATTCCTTTGTTAAGGATAATGATCCTATATGTGTTTACTTGCCTAAACAGCTCAATTGAGCTAAAGTTATAGAAACTGAACCTTGCTGATTTTCATGCCTATTTACTATCTTATTTGCTATCTTTAACCTATTCTAATATTTGTATGACAGAGCTACCTTACTAATAGGATAGTGGGTAAATACCATCAACATTGTACATAATGAAATTCCAGTGATACCCTAGCTGGGAAGGATTATGGTCCTGGCCATAGGGTCTGATCTACCTTATGTTATTTACATGTTATATTGATAGTGATATGCATTTTATGGCCCAATATCTACTATATATACATGGTTATTATTTCTTCTAATGCCTATACATCTATATTTGATGTTTATAGATATTTTCCTTGATTTGGTCCTTTAGTGTGCTATCCATGAGTCAATTATTAATACTATTTATTTATTATTTCCTACCAAGCTTAATGTATGATAATATATATATTGACTCACTAAGTATGAAAATACTCACCCTTTTAGTGGTTTTATCTTTTCAGATCAGGAGTAGAGCTGGTCCAAGATTTCTTCATTAGTGGATCCAGTTGTGTTATAATAATATAAATATTGAACTTGTATATATTCCTTGTATATATTTTAGATACTTCATGGATATATAAATTATTAGAATGACTATTATGAGGCCTCGCCCGAGCACCCTCTTCCGCGATCTCGAGGGGACCGGGAAGCGCTCTCATTTTTTGGGATGATTTCTCACACATCGAGATGACCTTAGCGCCTTATTATTTGAAAATGATTTTGACATTTTGAAGTCGCCACCTTAAGTTATTTTTGTTAGGAAAATTTAAGGTAAAAACCCAATTTGACTCCAATCTTATCCCAAGGGAGAAATAAGTGCACTAGCCTTTGAAACCAAAGAGGATTCAGGGACTAGGTTTTCGGTTGAACTTGGCTTCTAATTTTAACTTTGATTTAAAGCGTTTTCATGAACAGTTTAAAGAATGAAATATATATATATATATGCATGAGCAGTTTATAAGAAAATAAAGCAGTAAAGCAGTTTAGAGTGCGGTAAGTAAATTATTACAATCCAAGAATATAAAAAATATGGGATATCAACTCTAGCCCTTATCGGTTCTAGGTCGATCACATATTCCCCAAATCATACAATCAATAAAGCATTTAATTAATAGAAAATAGGTCGCTTTGACCTCTTTGAATTTGAAGCTCTTAGATAGCTTGCATGCGTATCCCATTGAATAGGAATCAAAGCCCATGCAGTTCTCCCTTCTTGCAAAGGAGGGT
>CANXYC010749382.1:0-37331 GCA_948193065.1 Aleurites moluccanus | reverse complement strand
ATATTGATTGTATTTTGATGGAATTATTATGTTTTGTAATGATTTATAGCTTATCGGAGTGTTATGTGTGATTATAGGTGATCCGACAGTAACTCCCGATAGGAGTGCCGATCGACGAGCCGAGTAGAGCTTGGAGTGGTTTTGGAACCTTTTGCTTGTTTTGGAGTTAAGTGAGTTCTTTAGCATAACTTTGCATGATTTGCATGTTTAATATCATTTCATATGTAATATATAATATATATGTAGTTTTATAGCTAAAAGTGACCAAAATTCTAATTGGCCCATAAAAAACATCTGTCGTAAACACTTAAAATGACCTATAATTCAAATGCCTGTAAAATGAAAACCAGAAAGCCACTTGGCCCACCACTTGGCCCAATCACTTAGTCCCAACCTAAGCTTTAAAATGATACCTCATAGGCCTTCTAAATCCTTTGGTAACCCAGTTAACCAGAAACTACCTTGAAATCTCAAAACAGACCCGTAATTTCATAGCCCGTTGTGACAGCATAACTGGGCCCGGCGGGTCAATTTTTGGTAAAATATTTTCTGACCCTATTTCTCTTTATATATGCATATATTATTGTTCTATTGCTATATAAGTTATATATATGCCATATTTACTGTAATGGAGGCACATTTATATGATATTAGTTCAGAGCTATTTTTCGATGGTATAGCGGGTAAATCTATCGGTTGTGTGCAGACTGAGTTATGTCACCCCTGTTAGAGAGGGACGATGTATTCTCTAGTCGTAAGGAATATATCCTTATGTATGTCATTTATTTATGGTACCCTTGCTAGGGAGGGACGTTGTATTCCCTAGTGTTATGTACTTTATGATAGTGTTGTGTATAAAGTTTAAAGTGACCCAAATACTGTGATATCATATATGTGCTACCTGTGATTATCTACATGGTTCATATATCTATATTATTATTATTATTATTCATATGCTATAATTATATATATAAATACATATACTATAATGGTACTAATTTTATCATAATGCATTTACTGCATGTTTATGCTTATGAACTCACTGAGTATTTTTATACTCATTCCTTTAGTGTTTGTAATTTTTCAGTTCTTCGGTGAGGCTCGTGTTTTCCATTGGCTATATATTCTTCAGCCTTGGAGGTCCATTGCATGTAAACTTTCAGTAACTAAAGAATTTGGAATAAATGTATAGAATAGTTTCCATGGTACTGTATAGGTGTTTGTCATATAGATAGCTTTAAGCCTGCATATTTAATGATGTTTATACTTAATATTTTGGATGATAATATATATATATATGTGTTGATATTGAGTTGTATGACATATAATAATGTTGAGATTGATGTTGAATTTGAGAATTATTGATGGGGATCCAGGAGGGATCAATAGATGAGATGAATATGGATTATATAAAAGTGTTATTTCTTTGTTTCTTATTTTTGGGTATAGTCCTTTTTTAGGGGAAATGCTGTCGAATTTTCCTTAGCATTTTTATATTTATTTAATTTGTATTTATTTGTTGCATGCCATATAGATAGTCTATTGGGTTCTACGTGGTACTGGTCGCTTATGCATCACTCGTATCCTAGGACCGTCACGACTTCCGAGATAGGTCGTGACAATCACCTCTGGTTCTGCTACTGTCTTTGCTCCATCTCCATCCTCTGGTGCAACAACTACCTCTTTTGTCTCAGCATCAATGGTCATGTCTGCCTCTATCTCCGTTATCAAGGCAATTCTTCTCACCTTCTCAATAGGCCATACTGCCACGATAAACCAAGCATTATAGTCTTCCAGCTTGCTTGTCAAACCTCCTGGTTGAATGAAGCACATGGATCCCCTCCAGCTATTCATTATGGCCCGAGAAACTGGACTAGTAATCAAAGAAGTAGGAAAAACATTCCCATTAGGAGGAATTCCTTTAGGCTATTCCATCTGCCTCAGAATTTTAGTCCCTTGATAAAAGGTGGTCATGGACATGCCCATTAAATACACCATCTTATATCTATAGCTCATGGTGATGAATGATCTGATCTTATACCACGTACAATGCCAGAGTAAACTCTCAGGGTCCATCTCCAAAATCTAAGCGGTCCATTCCTTTTCTAAGCCGAAACGGATTAAGGTCCTCCACATACGGTATTGGGAAGCATAATAAGGATTCTCAACTTAGAGTATCCTCAATCAATGATGGTAAAGAACTTCTTAAAAATATTATAAAAATCAATTACCTATAATGCTACTTATTAATAATCTTATTGTTTTTTGAGTAAAATTTTCCTTGAAGAATCTTTTTATAGTTTCTAAAACTATTTTGATCCACTTGTGTCCATACTGTCTTTTAGGATATTACATTACTAATGAAAAATGAGATTAAACGAGTATGAGGCCTTATATCTTTTATATTTTATTTTCCATTCATTATGCCTATTTTTTTATTTATGTGACCTAATTTTCATTTTATTGTTCACTTGTTACCTATTAATCCTTATTAGTGGATTACCTGTTCCTTACTTAGCCTTTATGTATGATAATATATTTATAGCTCACTGAGTAGTAATACTCACCTCTTAGTTATTTAACATTTTTAGGTCAAAGGTAGACAGTAACGGTTCCTGAGGCTTTCTTCTTCTTCAGTGGAACCGAGTTCCCTTTTTGCTGTGTAAATATTCTAAACATTATTTCTTTTATAATCTTATAGTAGCTTCATGGTTAAACTAGATTAGTTAATAGATTATGTGTATAATATGTAGATAAAAAAATACAAATTAATTAATTAGCATATTATGAATTATATAATTAAATATTTGATGATAGTTTAAAATATGAGAATTATGTGTTGTTATTGATATGGAAATGGAATATGATAAAAGGTGGTTAATGCGTTTATAGCAGAGGTTCTACAGGTGTTGGTTGTATAAATGGATCCCACACCCTATGACCATCATGCTCCATTTTTGGGAGGTAAATGTAATACCCCAGAAGGAGCCAAATAGATGACAGTAAGTAGGAGTATTGGAAAGCAATGAATAGACAGAGACAATAATCAAAAATCTAAAAACAGTTACATAAGTTAAAATAGAACATAGATAAATTTGAGAAATTAAGGGATTGAGACAGAATGGTTAATATTAGATAGACACAAATGAAATAAGTTTATAAGTATTAATCGAGTTAGTAAGAGAAAATGAATAGCCAAAAGATGACAACTAAGAAAAATTCAGTTTGGAGATTAAAAACTTAAGAGCAAGCAACTGTAAAGATAGTCATGGATTGTTAAACAGAGTAAATGGGAGTCAGTATTGGAGGATTCATAATGGTTGAAAGTTAATTAGAAGTTAGTTAAGATGAAAAGAAGATGAAGATGCAAAAGATTATGGTGTTTAGGGAGGAAAAGAGAATTTTTCAAATAAAAGGCAAATGGGACCCACCAATTTTGTCTTCTTTTTCATATGTTAAAAACTAAAACCCATGCCTTAAATCTACCAAGAGTGGGCCGGCCATATGGAGTCAAAATGGCCAAATCTTTATGTGTTTTATTATTTAAAGTATTATATGTATAAACCTTTACACATGTCAATTTTTGGTGAAACAAAATTTTAATACTTATCATCATTCTTTTATTTGTTTTCTTAAGTACATAAAAGATAAAACCAATATCATTTCCTATCCTAGTCATTCGGCCATTTAAGAGTAAAATAGCTAAAGGTTTACTTGTTTTATTTGTAGTAATTATTTTAAAAGAATTGATGGAGCACATGTCAAATTTACAAAGAAAAATCTCAAGAATTCTAAAATTATCTATAATTCTTTACAAGAATTTCTATCTATAATTTATTATATTTGTAATTGGATTTTTATTTTATATATATATATGAGTAAGGATATGAATAAAAGAGTTGAAAAGAAATCCCATATAAAGCCATCAAGTTGGCTGAACCACACCTAGCTAAAGGATATAGAGAATTTTTCAACTTTCCTTCTCCAAAAGCTTTCCTTTAGATAAATTTTGGTAGGATTCCTCCATAGAAATCAATGATCAAGCTATTATAAGAGTGAAAATTTGATTAAGAGGTGAAGATAGCATAGATAAAGGAAGATTAAAGATAAATGAGAAGGAGAGATTTCAAGGTGACAAGGAAGAAGATGAAGTTTGGCATAAGGTAAAATTATGTTTCTTGATGTTTCTACTTGTTTATTGATATATATGTATTGAATGGTTATTGAATTTATGGATTTGATTAAGACATGGAATTATATATGTTTATGATTGAAAAATTAGGCTTTTGCTTGAAAGTTATATATTAAGAAAAAGTAGAAAATGTATAGATGATTATAATTGACTTTTGAAAATTCGGACTCTAGTAGAAACAGTAAGTTGGGTATGTTATTCTGTAACCTTAATGACTGAATTTGCTTAAGTGTAAAAAAATTAATGTATTATATAAATATTTTATTTGTATTCCTGTAAAATAAATTTGGAAAATTCGAACTTAATAAAGAGATATTAATAGAAAACTAAGACTGACTCAAAAGTAGGATTTCTAAAAAAATGCTAATGTGTTTTTATTTTACAGAATGTTAGAGGATGAATTAGGTTAAGTATTCAACATTAAAAGTGTTTATTTATGTCTTTTATAGATTAATTTAAAAGGGTTTTGTCATTGGATAAGTATTTATGAGATGCCACCAAAATAGTAGAGACTGCCCGGATTTGGAGTGCAGGACAACAAGGTTGGCAATGAAGTTGTGTTCAAACTGTCACCATATTTCGTGTAGAACTTGAAAATGTCTGAATTTTGGATATGTTATAACTTGAAATGTCTAGTTGAAGTAGGAAAAAGAATCGAGGCAATTTGATATGTATAACATGAGTTATAGACAATAATATAGACTGCTAGAATGAGGGAAAACCAGTAAAAGTTTAAGAGTTTAAACCCTAAGTTAATGAACATATGAATTTTAAGTAAACTAAAGTTAAGAATAGTATATGATACATAAATAGATACTGATTTTAATGTTAATTTCTATGTAGTTTCGAATGAACAAAGATGATATAAGTGGAGGTTTAAAGTAAGGAAGTGAAGAGTAAAAAAATAATGTAATTTAGCAAGGTGAGTTATGTAGACATCATTATGCATACCCTTAACTTGATTTATTGAATCAATGAATATATATCATTCTTGAATGAATGCCACCTTGTTATTGCTATTGATCATTCTTTGAATTTTCTTCAAGTCTAAAATGATCCATTTCCGTTTATTGTTATTGGAATTGCAATATCTATTGTATTTGTTCATACTGAGAACCTGAATTGTAATATTGTGCATGATTGACCATATATTCCAAAAGTATGCACACCAAATGTTTAACCATATACCTTGATGTTTATTGTTGATTAGTTACCTTTGTAACAAATAAAGAAACTGATACAAGCTTATCGAAATGCATTGACACCAATTGATAATTGAGCTTGTATTTACCTATTGAATGCTATTGTACCGTAATGTTACTAAAGATTACTTGATATTGTTATTGATTTTCATTGGCCTATTTATATGTGGATTTGACAGAGCTACTTTACCGATAGGATAGTGGATAAGTACCGTTGGCATTGTGCATAATGATTTCTATACAGTGTTTACCCTAGCTAGGAAGGGACTTGTCCTAACCGTGAGATTTGGCCTCCTTACGATATCTTATATGCAAATGATACGTGTTCAAGGCCTAATATTTGTCACTTCTACATGTGAAAGCAAATGTGATACTTTTGTCAACCTTATTTCATATTGCTTACAATTGATATCCATTTCTTTACCTATCACTGTTATTTATTCCAAACGCCCAATGACATTTGTTGTGCAAATAGTTAGCCTTTGATATGTAAATTTGATATACTGATATCTATTCATTGTCACTTGACTTCCATTGATTTATTTTATTATCATTTACCTGTACTTCTTGTTTAATGATATATACTTAGCTCACTGAGTATATTAATACTCACCCATGGTTTGTTTAATTATTTCTCAGAAAAGAAGTACTAGGAGAAAAATCCCAAGTCATTTTCCTTCCTCTATACTTGGGATGTCTGAAGACTCCGCTGTAAATTTTCTAGAGTCAGTCTGTATATACTCTAGAGCTCCATGGGATACATTCTGTAAAAATAGATAGTTTTGTTTAATTTGTGAATATATTATTTGATATTGAAGTTAAAAAGATATCTGATGGTAAATGAGTATGGCATAATTAATGATAATGATACTGAAAATGGCAAATACAGTAATACTGATATTGATAATATTAAAATGTGATTGTTACATGGTATGAATATTTTTAATTATAAAAGTGTTTTATATGACTGTGTGAACTATGGTATTGAGGATATAAGGATGGTAAAATATTAGGAGTGCAAAAATTATTTTTATGTAGACTGTGTAATTTTTGAAAGACCCGATTTTGGGTTGAGAATAGTATGAAAAATACAAAAGAGACTCTATCGAAATTTATGAAAAATTAATAAGTATTAAATTGAATTTGAATATTAACGAATGGGTTAATATATAAATGATTAATGATTGTCAAGTTTAAAGGGATCTACGGATTTCTGGTGACTTTAAGTTTACCCATGCCCTAGGACCGTCATGTCACAAAAGTTGGACGTGACAGTGACATAATATTTCAAGGCTCAGATACTCATTATCGATATTGCCAAAAAATATTTCCATGGGCTTACAAGCATCAAACTTTATGCTCTTGGCCTTTAACAACAAAACCTATATGGTTGTTCCATGTAGATTTCTTCATATAGCTCTCCATTTAGAAAAGGCTATTTTAATATCCATTTGATCCAATTCTCTAAGTCTAAATGTGCCACAATAGCTAGAATTAAGCGAATAGAGGTAAACCTAATAACAGGTAAAAAAGTTTCCTCATAGTCTACACCCTCTTGTTGGGTATAACACTTCGCTGCGAGACAAGTTTTATATCTATCAATGGAACCATCCACCTTCCATTTTATTTTGAGAACCCATTTATTTCCAATGGCTTTATGTCTTAGCTGTAAATCAACCAAGTTCCAAACTTGATTTATTTTCATAGATTCCATTTCATCTTCCAATGCAACTTTCTATTTTTCTTTAGCGGGACACTTTAATGCCTCTTTAACTATTTTAGGTTCTTTATCATCATTGGGAGTGACCATATAAACTTCATTTTTAATTTGAAAACACTTGTGAGGAATCCTTTTTTGTATACTCCTATGCAATTGTGGATCATTGCTTTCACCAATCAAAATTGGCTCGGAATCAACTTCAACTCTTTCACTCAATTAAGATGGGTAGAGCAAATCAAGTGTGCTCCCACTGTCAAGAATAGGGCTTGGAACAACTTCTTGATTTTGTTGTCTTTTACTAGCCTCTCCTTCATCCTCTTATATAAATGATAACCTTTATCAACATCATCGATCTTAGGAAAATTATCTTCAAGAAAAGATGCATCACAGGATTCAATTTCAGTTATTCTTTAATCAGAATCCTCACCAATAAATATATAACCTTTTGAGTGTTCAGAGTATCTAATAAAGATATATTTCTTCCCTATTGGTCCTAATTTTCCAAATTTTTGGGAAGTATCATGAATGTATGCTACAGATCCCATGGATGCAACTTGCTTAAATTAGGTTTTCTACCTGATCATAACTCATAAGGTGTAGAGGAAACTAATTTTGAAGGTATATGATTAAGTACATAGGCAGTAGTCAATAAAGCATCTCCCCATTATTGTATTGGGAGGTTGGCTTATGCCATCATTTATCTAACCATCTTTAGCAAGGTTTTATTCCTTTATTCAGCAACACAATTTTGTTGCGAAGTCCTAGGAGTTATTAGTTGTCTCATAATACCTTTTTCATTACACAGTTCTAGGATGTAGGAACAGTAGATAGCCCTAGGATGTCACATCCCAATTTTGGAACATGATAGCCCTAGGATGTAGGAACAGTAGAAAGCTATCGACACCCGTATAACCCTTCTATAACCTGTAAACATCACCTACTATAACATATCTAAATCCATATAATCATTGTAAACATCACCTACTATAACATATCTAAATCCATATAATCAGTTTATTTGTCAACATCTGTGATTATATCTGATCTCAACACATCTCATTTACATTATATATTAGTAACTAATAATATTACAAACCACACTAAGTATAGCCATTCCAATAATTTATATATCCATGGAGCATCTAAAATATATAAAAGGAATATATACAGGTTCAATATTTACATTATTATAATACAGCTGGATCCACTGATGAAGAAATCTTGGACCAACTCTACTCCTGACCTGAAAAGATAAAACCACTAAAAAGGTAAGTATTTTATATAATACCCTAGGAAGCCCCATCTTATATGCATGATTTGATTCTCATTTTATAGTTTAAAAGCATTGAAATGATGGGAAATAATTTTAGAGATATAGTTAGAAAGCAAATGCAAAACTTTTTTGGAAATCGTCGGTGTCGAGAACACTGCAAGGAAAATAGCAGTTCAGCTAATTTAAGAATTTTTGACCCAAACCTAGGGGGATTAAATAATTTAATTTTATGTGAAATTATGGTGAAAAGAAAGAGTTGAAAAATATTTTGGAATACTGAAAATAAGAGTAATGGCAAAATTATAAATAAAAGCAACTTTGGAGGCAATTTGGAAAATCCACTGTCTGGGATCCATAAATGACCCATAAGTATTTTTAAAGGATAGAACAATTTAAAATAAGGTTTTTCACTCCCCACACTTGAGTTTAAATATATACAGAATAGACAGAATAAATTACATAAAGTTTGGGGGTAAAAAATATAAATAAGGAAAATTTTGGGCCAAAGTGTAATTATTCAAGGTGTGGGACCCATCCATTCTAGAACAAAGAAAGGAATGGCCAGCTGCATATTCATCAAAAGGAAAAAAAAATATTTTGACGATATTTTCTTAAGTTTTAACAAGAATTTGACAATTGTTTTGTTTCTAGAATTTTCTTCAAAGTTCTTTCTTCCTTGCAATTTCTATTAGCTCTATATATATAAAAAATATAAGAAAGCTATCTATTTGATTTGGGGAGGCCAAACCACTCATATAGAAAAAAAAAAAAAAAGAATTACTCCTACAATTTCATAGAAATCATTTAACAAAAAGATTAGGAAAGATTAATGGAAGAAAGAAGCTTGATGAAGATAGTTAATAGAAAGTTTGAAATTTAAGAAATTGGAGGGATCAAAGATGATGGAATCCAAGAGTTAACTTAAGGTAAGGTTCTTAAACTTCAGTTATTTTAGTTTAGTTTAAGAGTTCCATGGTTTGATTTGGTAAATATTTGAGTTATTTGAGCTAAAGAGGTTGAGGATGAGCTAGGATTTAAAAGGGATTTTGAATATGTGTTGAAATAGTAATTTATAGGCAATAATCCAAAATTTTAAAGACTAAATTTGAGGATAGTTAAAACATAAAAGTTTTATATAAATATTTTAATTATATGTCTATAAAAGTAATTTGAAAAATTAAAAGTGAGGAAAGAGTTATTGGATAAAAACTGTGACTGACCTGGAATTAGGTTTTCTAGAAAATGCTACTGTATTTTTATTGTATATAATGATAGAAACAGAATTAGAAGAAGTTTGCAACATGAAAAATGTTCATTTATATTTTATATATAAGCATGTAAAAGGGTTTTGCAATTAGCATTATGGTTTATGAGATATTAGGTCAGAAGTGTAGACTGAGTGGAATGACTATTTAACAAAGCATAGGTTACAGAATTCAATTAATTTGAGGACCATAAAGTTTGAATTTGTAATACCTGTCATATTATATATATATATATATATATATATATTATTGTATGTTGTTGAATTGATTGTGGATAAATTAATGTTTTGAGAATTTCAGAATTTGTATTCAGGAAGGATTTTGTGAGGCAGATTTCATGATCTTAAAAGAATAATTTGGAAAAGTTTAAAACATAGAAGTTATAGATTTATATCTTATCTTTAGGTTTGTTAAATGGTTTTGGGAAATTTTATGTGTGTGAGGAGATATGCCTCCTCGACCAGAACCTATCTGGTTCATCATTTTCTGCAAGAAATCTAAGAATGTTTATTTTTCTGGGAATGTTTGAGGCTGAATGAGCCAACATTAAAAACATGAGAAATGTTCCTTTATGTGTTATATTGTTGTTTGTAAAATTTCAGGGGAATTGGATAAGTATAGCTCAGTTGAGATTGAAATTAATCAGACCCATTCGGATGATTTTGAGCAGTAAAGTCAGGGTGAACTTTAGAAATTCACCATAGTTTGTGTAGATCTCATTTTGATTTAAATTTTGGATATATTGGACCCCCTGAGTGTATATTTTAAGTAACAAAAAGAATCAGGGAGTTTAGATGTCTGTAGCTCATTTGCGAGTTGGTTTATTGAGAGTTGACGAGGAAGAGTTCCAGCTCGGCAGAATCTGGCATTTGTGAGCCGGCAATGCGAAGTGGCATTGCGAGCTAGCATTTGTGAAGTGGTAATTGCGAAGTGGCATTTGGTGAAGTGAGATTACCGAGGTGGCAATTGGCGAAGAGGAGAATTGGCGAAGTGGAATTGCCGAGGTGGCAATTGGCGAAGAGGAGAATTGGCGAAGTGAGATTGTTGAGGTGGCAATTACGAAGTGGCATTTGGAGAAGGGATATTCGTGAAGTGGCAATTCGCGAAGTAGAGAATTGGCAAAGTGGCTTTGGCGAAGTGGCATTGCCGGAGCGGATTGCCGAGGCGAGTTTGGAGAAGCAGGATTAGAGAGGCAGTGGCCTATTTAACTAGAGAGACAGTAGCTATGTTTCACGATGATTTCTCTTTTTTTTTTCTTCGTTCTTCTTCATTTCTTCTCCTATCTCTCTCAAATCTGTCCCATTTCATTCCTAGTGCATTAATACTCAGAATTAATGCATTAGATCATTAAATTAGAGCATTCTAAGGTTGTGTTTCTCATTTTCAAGTCAGATTCTTCAAGAACTCAGTTTTGGGGAAAATAAGATAATTTTCTCCAAACTTCATTTTCTTTTTAGATTAAGAATTTTTGGTAATTAGAATAGTTATTTATAAGTATATAGAGTCTATTTTAAGTAATTAAGACTATTAATTTTGATTAATATGGAAGATATCAAAATTTATGAAATTTGATGAATAGTAAATACGTTTTGAATTTCAGATTTTTCTTTAAGTAATAAATTAAATTGATGTTAGGAAACTATAATAGAGACTATAAGATGGTTAAATTATAAGGAATCATATTATGTATTATTGATCAAGAAAAAAACCTAATTTTGAATATTTGGGGAAACTTGCATAGGAGAAGAAAACTCAAGAAATTTGAGGAGATTATTGAATGAACAAGCTATTGAGGGAAATACAAGGATAAATTTGTTTAGAGGTAAGTATAAACATTGCATATGCATATTGATCTTTGAGATTGAATGTTCAATCCTTCCTAATATTTATCCATATGAACCTCATGTTTTGAAATATTATATTATGTACCTACATTATGAAATTCCCTTAATGTTCTTAAACAAATGAAAATTTGTTTCATATGATTAACTTATATGTTGAAAATGACTTGGTCATTCTTCCTTGGACCAAGTTCATATGAAACCTATTTGTTGATTTGAATAAATTTATGTTATATGTTGCTGGTCTTGCGACCAATATGATTCTTGTGGAAATTCAAATTATATGACCCATGATATGTTTATGTATAGAACGCTTTTTCCAATGAGAGTAAATTCATTAGTCCATTATGCACTTTGGGAACCTAGCTAATAGGGTTTTTATCAGTGTTCCACCTAAAGGGGACCATGAGCTCTATGCGTATGCCCGGCCAAGCATATGTTTGTGATAAGGTAGCAAGGTTACTGATGCACTCTGCAGTTCTATCATATGATTTGACAGTGCTATTCGATTGTGAGCACTTATGTTCTTGTAAGCTTAACCTTATGATATTTCCATATTCATGTACTTTTGACTTGATCTATACCATGCATGTTTATATCTTACTCAGTTGAAGGCTCACTCCTCTTCTGTGGATTTCAGGTAGTAGCATAGATCGAGAGGGAGCTAATATAAAAGACAGAGCTTCTTGATTCATTCCTCCAAGAAGACTCTATGTAATTCTTTTGAGATATATATATATATATATTTTTTTGTTCATCAGTTTGTAGTATGGTATTGTATGTAAAGGAGTATACTCTAGAGCTCTGTAGTTAGATGTTGAGGATGATACTATTTTGATATCTAAATTGTTATGATTGAGCTGCCCTTGTTCCTTAGTGATGTGGGAAGTGTCTTTTGATCGGTAAGGAATAAGAGGAATTTCTATAATGATGAATGTAAATGTATGAATGGTGATTTCATGAATCATAGAAATATAAAATTATAATGATAACCATATATGTTGTGGATATGTATTGTGTATGAGATCCAGGATATGAGTGTTCAATGGGTTTATGGTGGCCTTAAGCCTACCCTTGCCCTAGGACCGTCGCACCACTGGAGTTGGGGTGTGACAGGCTATAAGTATTTTATAACATTTATTGATGATTTTAGCTGATTTACTTAGGTATATTTTCTACATGCTAAGTCTGATGTGTTCCAAGTCTTTAAACAATTTGTTAGCATAATTGATATACAATTTTCATCCAAAATTAAAACAATACATTCTGATTCTGGGGGTGAATATACATCAAATGTATTTCAAGAATTTTTACGTACTTCTGGCATTATGTGGGAATATTCTTGTCCATATACACCTCAGCAAAATGGTGCGGCCGAGAGAAAAAATCACCACATACAAGATATTGTTTGTACTATATTATTAAAGAGCTATGTTCCTCCCACCTTCTAGGTTGAGATGGTTCAAAACGCAATTTATCTTATAAATTGCCTACCATCTTCATCTATTAATAATGCCACTCCATTTTTTCGACTACATAAAAAATCACCAACTTATCTTGCTCTTCATACTTTTGGTTATGTATGTTTTGTCCTTCTGCCCCCTACTGAATATCATAAGTTGATTGCACAATCATCCAAGTCCATTTTTGTTGGATATGCTACAAATCAAAAAGGTTTCTTGTATTATGATTCGGGTACTAGAACAATTTGTGTTTCTCGTAATGTTATATTTTTGGATAACTCCTATTTTTTTCAGTCAGTACATTCCGCTCATTCATCATCTGTCTCGATTTTGCCTGCCTTTTCATTTGCTTCCTTTGATAGGTTCAGTAAGGGACTTATGTATGCTCATCGTACAAGAGTAAATGAAGCACTACCAGCTTCCCTTCCTGCCTCACCTATACAGTCTCTAGGTCTAACAACACCATCACCACCTATTGTGCTACGTCGATCCACTCGAATAACTAAACCACCAGATAGGTTATCCTTCTTTGTTTATTCTTCCTTAATTATTCCTATTCCTCGCTCCTTTAATCAAGCTATTATTCATGACTTTTGGAAAAAGGCTATATAGGTTGAACTTGATGCTCTTGATGAGAATCACACATGGGATGTGTTTCCTCGCCCACCTGGCGTAAAGCCAATCGGCTATTCATGGGTGTTTACAACAAAGTTATGCCCAGATGGTACACTAGGCCGCTACAGGGCACAACTAGTAGCTCTTGGAAATCGGCAACAGTATGGACTCAACTACAGCGAGACTTTTGTACCTGTAGCAAAGATGACAACTGTCAGTTTGCTTCTGTCCTTGGCGGCTTCCCAAAACTGGCTATTATTGCAAATGGATGTTACCAATACTTTCCTACATGAAAATCTTACTAAAACGGTCTTTATAACTCTACCGTCAGGCCTGAATAATATTCCTCCTGGATTTGTTCGTAAATTACGATGCTCTCTCTATGGTCTAAAGCAGGCCCCTCGGGCATGGTTCAAAAAGTTTCACTCAACCTTGGTGGATGCACAATTTTGTCATAGTAAATATGATTACTTTATGTTCACCCGTAAGACGGTTCATGGCATCACAATTCTTCTAGTTTATATAGATGACATTCTAATTACTAGGAGTGATAGGTTGGGTATCTCAAATCTACAACATTTGCTAAAACAACGATTTAAAATGAAAGATTTGGGATCAACGGTATACTTTTTGGGACTCGAGTTACAACGGACTACTACTGGTATTCAAGTCTGTCAGCACAAATACATCCAGGAGTTAGTACAACTTGCTTGATTGTCTAAAGCTCAACCTGTTGACACTCCTATAGAGCTAAATGTCAAATTTTCTAAGGACTTTGACACTTCTATTACTAATCCTATTATTTATCGTCGTCTAGTTGGTAGTTTGATCTACCTTTGTATCCCAAGACCTGATATCTCATTTGATGTTCACACTATGAGTCAATTTATACATGACCCTAAGAATCTCCATATGGCTATTGTTTTAAGAATCATTCGCTACTTGAGGGGTCATCCCACAACAGGATTGTTCTTTCTAGCTTCCAACACCACATGTCTAAGAGTTTACGTCGATGCCGATTAGGCAGGTTGTCCCGACACACGTTGTTCTACAACTGGTTGGTGTATGTTTCTTGAGAATTCTTTAGTGTCTTGGAAATGCAAGAAGCAAGATTAGGTATCTAAATCTTCCACTGAAGTCGAGTACCGCTCTATGTCTGTTGCTTGTTCTGAGTTCTTTTGGCTTTGTTCCATCCTTGTTGAACTTGGATTTCCTCAATACAAAGCAACATCTCTTTTTGCAGACAATACCAATGCAATAAAAATTGCTTCTAATCCAGTTTTTCACGAACGAACAAAGCATATCGAAGTTGATTGTCATGCCATATGTGATGAGTTTCTTCGGAAAATAATAACTTTGCCTCATGTTTCATCAACCTTATAACTTGCAAATATTTTTACAAAGACATTGTCGGCTGCTCGTCATCACTTTCTTATGTCCAAATTGATGTTGTCGTCCACAACACATTAATTTGAGGGGGAGTGTCAATAGCATACAATTAATAATCAACAAGAAAATCAGCAACTAAGCAGCACAAAATCAGCAACTACATCTCCTAATAATCAGCAACAAAATCTCCTAAATTAATTGTAATAATATTGTATATTTATTTAGTCAATATGGCAATTGTATAGACATATCATAGGGCAATATTTGTGGAACTTCCACTCCTGTAAATATGCCCCTAGAATATTATAAATAGAGGACATCAGAACAAGGAGAGGGACACTGAGAACTCTTTTGCTTCTAGACCAAGAACTCTTTTGTTTCAAAACTTTATTCTCTTATTTATTTTGACATCATATCCGTAAGTTCTAGGGACTAATTAAGGTTGTGAAGTAGCAACTAACAAGGTCTGAGCAGAGGTGGTGTGCCATATATATTTTCTCAAAATGGCAGAAAAAATGAAGATATGAGCTTATGAAAATAATTTTGAATTTGTACAAAGAGCTCTTACTGGTAGTACTTTCATGACCAACTAAAAAAATTGGAAAATCTTGCCTATGGATCAGTCGAGATTTGCTCAAATAACCTCCTCCTAACTGGTGTAGATCATACTTCCCTTATTATCGATCATGTGGTGGATAATAACATGTGTGAATCATTTAATGGCACTAATTTACAAGCTAGAAGCAAACACATAATAAACATGTTGGAGTTGATTAAGGTTGACCAAATGAACAGAATTGCCAAGAAATGGGAGGAAGCTAACAAATGGATCACAAATTATAGTCCTGCATCCATTGAAAAGCTGGAGAGGAACATGATAATGGCCTGCAAGTGTCATGTTGAATATAATTGTGACAAAAGATATGAAGTCTGCGAAGGAAAGGACAAGCATACCATTATTTTGAATAAGAAATCTTATACTTGCATATCATGGGAACTATCTAGTGTGCCATGTCCTCATGGTATATGTGATATATTTCATAGCCAAAAAGAGGTGTTAGCCTACATATCTCTATGGTATTCTAAGGATACATACTCGAAGAGTAATTCATTTTATCTCCAACCAGTAAAAGATAGAAATATGTGACCAAGGACTGGAAATCCTGCCATTGCACCTCCTCAAGGGAAAAAAGGGAGAGACCAAATAAGACAAGATTGAGTGATCTTCAGGAGCTTAGGAGAAGTGGAGTTACACCAAAAAAGGATTGTCAGTTCATTATTCAATATGCAAAGAAGAAGGTTACAACAAGATGAGTTGCAAATATATATAGAATAGAAAATGTCAGTATATATATATGTGTGTGTGTGTGTGTGTGTGTGTGTGTGTGTGTGTGTGTGTGTGCATCACTTACAATCATTTCATATTTAATGTTTTTTGCGATATGTTATCTATATATGCAGATTAGAGGTTCAAATATGGCACCATCACAACCTGACTCGTCTCAGTCAAAAGAATCATTAAATCATGGGCAAGATGTCTCATTATTTTAAAATTATTTATTAGTCTTAATGATGTAATAGAGGAATATAATGGAAAATGAAACTTCACAAAAAGTAATACCACCTACGTATGCACCCTCTAGATTTCTAGCACATGCATTTGTAAGTATGAGGTGTAAATTGTTAATTTGTAGTTTAGTGATTTATCATATAGAAATTAAACAATGGTTGTTGGTTTTGGTGTGATATTTGTTGGTATTGCAGGAGCATGGTGGTGAGAGGATGTTGGTGGAATCCATATAAATGAGACAGTTCAAAATAATCAAACAGACAACTAACCTCCAGACAGGTTCAAGGCAAGGGGAAAAAAAGGGTGTCAAACATAAAAACAAACCTGTTAGGAACCCAAAGGGGAAGACAGTTGATGCAGATTTATACTATAACCCTAAAAATGAAAATGTTACTTGGAATGTGAGTATAATTTTATGTTAACTGAATTTTTTCTATATGACTGTTGTTAAAGGATTGTAATTTACAGCCCGGTATGATAAGCAAGAAGATGATTACAAGTTCTAATCCAATACCAAGGCAGCAACAAAGTATTATCACAGACCATCCACCAATGAACATATATGAGCATTAATCCTGAATATGGTTGAGTTTCAAGCTCTAGGACTTAAATGGGGAGGAAAGCCATGCCTTGCAAAGAGACAACTTCAAAAACAAGGGCAAAGGATGATCGATAATTTGTATAAAATAAAGAAATATAATGATAGTCTAAGTAAAGCTGCAAAAACTCTCTCAATCTACATCAAAATTTAGAAGATTTTAAGAAACTTCAGCTATGACACAATCCACCGTTTCATCTACAATAGGTCTTCAAGATAGCAGCAATATCATGGGAGCACCAGCCTTCAATTTACCGCCACCAAGTATCCATTGTTGTAGCAGGTTTAAACCAGCTTCACAGCCTAATGATATTATGCAAATGTTGTTGAAAAAAGAAACAGCAAACAACAGAAAGCTAAAAAGGCAACAACTCTAAGAAGTTCAGCAAGGCTACCTAAACAGCATCTGCAAATGACTCAGCAGATGAAGGATGGAAAGCAATTATAGAACCATGAGTAAAAGCTCCAGCATGTTATAGCTCCGAGAAGAAAATGAATTCTAATATATAAACATTTATTTCGAAGGAAGCCACTTTTTGTCTAGAATCATATATAAAATGAACATATATAGTTGTTTATAGGTGCACATAGCAGCAGTTGGGATTTTAGCAAAATCCACTTATTTCTCTTTGGTTCCTCTCTCTTGTTTTCTTCAATGTTAGCAAAATCATCCAAATAGTAATGAATAATTTGCCCATGATATGACACATTTTCTCTATTTTGCCTTCCAAGCATGAAGTTCTCCTTCTTCAATTTCCAAACTTCTTGCTTTAGCTCGTTAATCACCACAACTGATCTTGGATTCACATATCCTCATCATGCCATTTGAAGTATTTACAATCACTGTCCTCCTGCAACAAAGAAAAACATTATAGAACCAATTCATACACAGAAAATCTTCTTACAGAAACATAAAATTAATCAAAATAAATAATGCTCTTACTTTCCAATATCTGCAACAGTAAAACCTCCTCCCCCATGAAATATATTGTGGAACTTCCAATCCACATTTGCAGAACTTTTCTGGAGCCAGATAGTCGTAATGTGGTCCATTTCTTTTTCACACTTGAGACCCAAATCTTCCAGAATGACTAAGGAAGATGAACTTCCAGCCATCTTCTTTAATTCAAGTAGATGAGCAAATGAGGATTTAGGAGTTCTCGCGATTGGATTTAGGGATTTTAGATATTTGCTATATGATATATTTTTTTTATTAGTATGTAATGGTAATGAATATTATTTAATTAAAAATTATATCATTATTTCAATTGTTTTAAGAATTAAAATTTTATTATTATTTTATTCATTATAACAGGTCGTGTTCGTGCTCGAATTTGGCAAAAAAAAAAAAAAAGTCATTGATTAAAAATAAAAGCTGATGTTAAATTGGCCAAAAAATATTATGGGATCTATTTGAGTTTTATTAAAAAACTAAGACATCTATTAATTCAATATTCATACCCAATTAAATTTTATAGTTATATTATACAATAATAAAATATATTAGTTTTTGAATGTGGTTTCTATGATAACTTATGAATAGCTATTTACACAATAATTATAAATAAAACCGCTGAATTATCAAACACTTTATAATTAATTTAAATCACTAATTATAAACAACTAGTGACTGATTGATAACCAACATACTCTGGTGGTTGATCGCTGACCATTAATAACAGACCACCGTCACTGAATCAAATTTGGCTCTTAGCCAAACAATTGTGGACACACAATGATTGTTACAAAATGGGGATTACCAAAATATTTCCGCAACATTCCAAGCAAAAACAAAAATATTAAACACAAAGCATTTGCAACTTTAGATCACTAGTTAATGACAAAATATGAGAATGGTTTTCAATATTGTAAGGTCTTGTGCACCAAAGACAAATGATTGCAAATGGAATTATATATCCAATGATAGTTGATCACTAGTCGACTACATGAGATGATATCTCCCACCACGTTTAGGTCATACGCAGAGGAAACCAATGAAAACAAGGGTAAGTCATACACTTCAAGTTTGTTAGGTGACTACTTCAGGACAAGAAGGAAACCAACGAAAACAAGGGTAAGTCATACACTTCAATTTTGTTAGGTGACTACTTCAGGACAAGAATTGTTAGGTAGCTACTTCAGCAAAAGAATAAATTTCAGAAGCAAATGGCTCCAATTCATACCACTTTTAGGTTGAGGCGCAAGATGAGAGGTGACAGATTCTTTGATTAATATGTTAGGTCACAATGAGATAAAGAATGCCTTTCAGTATCATGCATATTAAAAGTCGATGAATGTGAATGCAAATGCAAGTTACACAGTCACTACTTGAAAACATGTGAGAATTTGTTTCATAATGCTAAAACCATGTTCCACTACCATCTTCTTTCCCTTCGGTTTGCCAACGTAACAGCAAAATGTTAAGATTAAATACCAAAAAACATAAGATCTGTAATTCGATGTAAAACATACTTATTGATATCATTACTAGATTATATTGCTTAAACTTAAAATTTATGTCTTACAAACTATTTTGATCAGAACCCATGCGATTGTGAATGAAAGATTGCATAGTTTTAGAGAAGACCTAAAAAAAAAAAGAGGATGGGGACAGGAATATGCAAAACCAAGCAGACAAGAAAGCCCTGTGCTAGAATGACAACTATAAAGTGTAACAATTTTTCAGGTACATCAAGACTATATTAACCATGATCACGACTATTTAACTTGGGAAAAATAAGGTCCAGGACTAATCAGGGAGGAGAGGTAACCTGTCTATAATGTAAGGTGACCCATTTAAGTCACCATTGGCACCAAGGAAGTCATCAAACCCGACATCTGTGGCAACTGTTTCACTGGAGTTCCTGCCGTCATCCAAGCTAGCCTGATATGGAAGTATACGGAGATATACATTTGGCTCTGTACCAATTTTCTCTGATTGTAGATGGTATTTTCGAATGAAGTCTATCTGAACTGAAATAATATGTGATGGCCTTGGGAGTAGTTCCACTGGTTCCCCTTTTGGGATTACCACCTGCTCAATGGCTACTCTTGCCTCCTGCAAGGAGAAGCACTTCAAGGAGCTGAACAGCAAACATGTTGATTAAACTAGGTATACAAATCTAAATATGAAAGAAAATTCACTTATAGCATGTAGCCACTTTTCTTATTTCCTTTAGATCACTGTGAGCATTTTCTATACATTGATGTGTTGATTTCCAAGGCTCCAACAAATGAATCAACACACAATTTTGTCCAGCCACCATTCTCTTCTCTTTTTATATTCTGTTTCTACTTTTCTCCTCCTTATCAGAATGTTATTTCCATTAGGATAGAAATGGCAAGGCTTCAAGCCTAAGGAAAAAAAGAGATTTCTTCAAGAACCTTTTCAGTTATAGGCACAAAAAGATGCAAACTTTAAAAGATATCTAAGCACATCTCCTTGTTAAAGGTTAGCCACTTTTGCCCCCAACACATCTCGGAACCATTCAGATATGTCTTCCACACCAAAACATGATTTAGTCATCAGTCGTTACTGACTTTATGGATCCTTGCATTTACACCATTTTAGATGCATTCACTCCTCTATCCAACCAACAATAAAAACAAAATAACAAAAATTCTCTCTCTACTCACAGAGGCCACTTAGGTTGATTAAAAGTTGCTGCTTCGAGTAATATATAGAATTCTATATTTGATTAGTGAAAATAAACCCTGGACCAAACCACTTCCAAAACCTTAATCTTCACCAGAAATACATGATTATCTTTGGTCCATTTTCTCATTAATGGTAGCCAATTTCATCTTTCAACAAGAGACAGAGACAGAGACAGAGAGAGAAGAATATGTGTTTTAAGATGCCTGCCAACTCTTAAATCTGCAGAAAATATACAAACACCTCTCTCACAGATCATTAAGCTAATTACTATAGTCATTTTCAGATATCTCAAAATTAGCGACTTGTCATCTTGAATAACAACCATTACTTGTTAATTTTTTGGACCTGCTATTACATTGTGAGCCATTTCAACACAGTTATTTTGGGAACCTCAAGCAGAATGGGCTGTTATGACCATTACAACACATTACAGACCATTACTGTTTTTGTTGCAGCTGTCAAACATATATACACTTCTCTCTTTTATTTATTTATTTATTTATTTTGCAAGCTAACTTCTTAGAAGAATTCATGGCAGCACTAGTCACAGCCATTTCACTTTAGCCACAACACCTCCAGTGTCACTTTAACTGCATGCATGCGGGTATTTATGAAATCAATATCCTCTTCATGCCTCTAACAGTCGAAACATCTCAAGATTGATGCCATAGCTTGAATAAATATCACGACATTCTTATGGTCAGGTACATGGATGTTTTGACAGAGAAAAAGTGAATGATTGGGCATGTCATTGATTCCCCAAAACAAACACCAGAGCTCAAACCATAGAACTTTAAAATTGGACCATGTTAGCACAGTAATTAAGATACAAGTCTACATGTAGAATACATTTGGTGTCTCAAGTAATATTTCATATCAACTAGTTTCAGTTTTGGGTTTGCAATGAGACAGTCATGACACATGATATTATTTGCACATGCACTTGCCTAACCTTGGCTTATTTGCAGAGGTCAATAAAGACTAAAAGGATATGAGTAGAATGGTTAGTCCACTCAACCCAACTCAATGAAGCCTTATTCTCAAGCTAGTTGGGGGTCAGCTATATGTATCCATATTTTCCATTCCATTTCCATCCAATTTAGAACTATAGTTTTGTGAAGGTATAGGGTTCTAGATCCTTATTCACTACTTCCTTCCATGTCATTTTAGGTGCATCCCTCTCTTGCTTAACTCCTACCCACATCTGTGTTCAACCATCCACACCATAGCATTTGCTGGTCTATGTAAATAAATAAAAAGGAAGCAGATTTTTTTTAAAAAAAAAAAAAAGACTACTGAAAATGAAATTTAAAACTTACTTCCAGGGCATCAGTCTTCTCTAACAATTTGGCATTGTTTTCTGATCTGGAATCTTTCAATTCATTAGCACAATCTTTAGCCAATGCCCTAATGGCCTTTGTTATCTGCTCCAATGAGCTTGTCTACAAAAATAAATAATAATGATAACAATAATAATATTAATGGCATATTGATGATAAATAGAAAATTCTGAGACACCAAAAAGCAATGCTATTAACCTTTGTCACATATATGGGAATGTCATGAGATTTAGCAGCAGCTTGAATCCCAGGATTCTTCTTGAGCTTGGACTGCAAGGCAAGTAGTGCATCTGCCTCACTGATATTACCAGTTAATTGAACTGCAGAATCCATTTTTAACTGATTGATCCCTTGAATCACGCTCGCTTCCAGGATCTAGAATAACTTCTTATGCTGTAAGTTCCATTTCCAGTATTTTCTTAACATGCATTACTATTGCAGGTGCCAACATAAAACATTAAATAAAATTCAGCTGAAAAGAAAAATATTGTTTCAATCTAAATATAAAGTGCATCCTCCAACCTTATGGAAGACATTTTTCATAGATAATTAACAGAATCTTGACAACTAGCTCAACCAAAGTTCAGGCCACCTCGGCTATCATGTTTGAGAGCATAAAATTATTGGTTAGGGGTATAACATAACTAAGTTCTTGAGAAAATATTTGATAAGGATTAGCAACTCTTAAGGCCACAAACAACTTAATAACAAAAAATACATTAAATGCAAGGGAAAGCAAGGAACATCCACCTAAAACACAGAAAGGAAAAATGGTACAAGCAATGGAATGAAGACCTCGTGTCAATATCCAGTTCGGGAAAATAAGATGTTTTCTTGCACTTTTTTTTTTTCTTACAAATTTAGGAGTGAAGCGGAGGAAGGGTGGGGGTTTCAAAGGAAGCTTGACTTCAATTGCAACATTGAGATGAATTCTTTGTGAATGAAAGATTCTCAATTCAACAAATTCGAGTCTTAAACTAGTTGGGATGTTCACAATCTACACCTTAAGATGGAATTAATTAAAATATCCAAAAAAAATAAAAAATTTACAACCGCAGCCACAATAGTAACTACCAGACCCTTGGACAAATACAAAATGTTGACTCCATAAATACAACAGTTATCAGCCATTTAAAGGTAACAATGTCTTACCCCATAAACATACAAGCAAATTGGTGTCTCATCTTCCAAAGAATTCTCTCCCATGTGTGGAGGAGACTCAGAAGTGAACTCATTACTTACAATCCTTTCATCTGTCATCATTTGAAGATCTTCAAACAAAATCTCTTGGTTCTCAACAGAGGTGTCAACAGAAGATTCCATTTGTACTGTTTCCTTTAATCCCTGGGAATTCATCTTGCGAACTTCAACATTTGGTGAACGACCTTCAACAAAAAAGAGTATCAGAAAACCAAACAAATTGGAGATGCTAGAGGGAAAAAAAAAATCATAAACTCCTTGAAACAATATCATATAGTGCAACTAAAACATGAAAACAATGAATTTGTTTTAATAAATAAGAAGGTAAAAACACCTGAGAGAATGGCATCAACTGTTGACTCTAGGCTACGATGAACCCGCAACTCAACTTTTGAAATTATCTCTACTGCACAACTAAAAGTTGAAGGTCCTTTCCTCTCAAGTACTGTCTTCTGAACTCCTCTCCTATTTGCTTCTTCATCCCCCAAAGTCACACTCTAACCAATGCATAAATGAAAATTTGATTGAAGAAGTAATTGCTTGCATGTAAGATGATTATAAAAGCTTAGAAAGTATAGAAAATCCCTACATTGATCACTTGGAAAACATGAAATTGTTCATTTCTATTCCACAATTTCAATTCTATGGAATTAGCATGACAAAATCAAAAATTAGTAAATGTCTACATGAATCCCACAAATCTGAGGCAACCAAATTTTCTGGATTAATTTGCTAAGGGCATCTCACATTCTACTGAACCAACGATGATTTGTTGGAGATCATTAGGTAACTCCAGCAGCGTAATGGAAGTTGACAAGGGCCACCACACCCAAGATAAGTCGTGGACACAGGTGCTAGGTTTGTTTCAGGTGAGAAAAGGCTTTGGCTGCTTATATCAGATATTGATTTTGTCAAGATAGCCAGTTTTGGATACCTGAATAGGTTTCCAGGCACCCAAATTAGTTTTTCAGACGCACAAAGTCATATTCATAGGTCCATAAATTATACAAGAAAGCTTTTTATATTAAGGGTATTTAAAAAAAATAAGGGCACTGAGTTCCAAACTTTTACATTATTCCAAATGCGAAAATTTATTTGCAATTGATACTTTGTCCAATTCCAATTAGTTGTAGAAATAGTATAAGGTGAAGAGAAGTAATAGGGTAGAAAAGTGAGAGAACTGGATGGCTATACAACTGCTATAATTTTATCAACAAAACCACTTCACCTGTATTCCTCCAACAAGCATTTCCAGAGAAGGATTCACAATCAAATTTTCAATTGTAACTCCATGAGCAGTGGCAACTAGCTGAATCCCACGTTGTGCAATTGTACTTGCAGCCATTGCTTCAAGTTTTGTGCCAATTTCATCTATCACTATCACTTGCGGCATATGATTTTCAACTGCCTCTATTAATATCTGAATATAGAAAACTGTGAACATGAGCATTACACACAAATTATTGGTTAATAGATGAGAAAATAGCATATGCAGGTCCCCATTTCAGCAAGAGAGGAAAAGAGAACAAATTTGAAAGAAATTGCAAGAAAGGCCACATAAGTCTCATAATTGTAGCACATAGTCATCATATGCCAATTATAAATATGGTCATCAATTACTTATATATTTTAGTGCATTTCACTGATCTAGAACATACTAAGAATAGTTTTGCTTCAAAAACCATCAACAAAGTTTCAATTAATCAAATTGTCTATTCAAACCTCATCTCATGAACATAGTCAATGTTGCCAAAGTTTAGCAAAAAGGGGGGAAATTATACACTTCCAGCTGATACCTTATGTTGCACATCTGAATTGGGTACTTGCATCCGTCGAGCATTACCTATGCCTGCGTGAGGTATATCACCATCCCCACCTATCTCATTGGAAGTGTCAACAATCATTACTCGTTTCTTGTAATCATTTGCAAGCATTCGAGCTATTTCCCTGCAAATCATACAATTTTTAGGTCACACTAAAGTTGGAAGAATGAGCCCATTCAAAACCAAGAATTATCCTTTTCTTCAAAGAAATAGTGCAAATGCAAAAGAACTCAACACTTGAGCCCCTAAGTTGGACTGGCTCTGGGTCTATGCCATAGTTGGAGTTATCTTCTTTTCCCTAGGGGATCAAATGCTCTTAGAAATAGGAAACTACAAAAAAAAAATTGCACTGGTATATTCAATGGTCACAAAGGCGAAGCCCAAGAACTCTTGGTAGCTGTAACAACTGTGAACAAGGTAGCAAGTTTTAAGTTAAAGACAGCAAAAACCTGACCAGCAAATAGAAAGTTATAAGTTAAGGACGACCAAATCTGACCAGAAGAACGCAAGATCTAGAAAAAAAAAATAAAAATTGAAACAAATTGCTGCAACGGTAGTGACACTGTACAAATTCAACAAAATTTTAACCCAAATCATCATGAGACAGGGTTCTTTCTATTGCATGTTTTATCCATAATGGAGTTTCACATTCCAGAAGTCCAAAGGATTTTGTAAGGGTATAGTTTAAAAGTTTTTCATATTTCACCAACAGGATGAGAAACCAAACCTTATTTTCTTACCATAATTGACATATTTCTATGCACTTCTACTTTATTAAGACATTCAAACTAGGACTCAAATTGAGTTGAGTTGGTAAGTGCTCAAAATTCTCAACCCAACCTATCATTATATGGTCCATAATGGCAATTATGAAATTTGTACCGCAACTCTTCAAAACATTCCATCATTAAGTAAAATATTGTAGAAATCCTGATAGATTATGTCCGGTGACCTACTGCACGAGGGCAGGTAAGTAGGTTCAAGTAAAATGCCACTCTCCCACAAAGCATTTCCTTTTTCCTTCTCTATTTACTCAATTTGAAATTTCTATCCATCATTATAATTTCTTTTTTTAAAAAAAAAAGAAAGTAAAAATTATCAGATATCCATATAGCCTTTGAAAGCCACTGGGAAACAACAGGCTAAAAACAGCTCTTTTAAACCATACAAAGTAGATGCCCTAACAGGGATATAAAACACTGACCGATAGCCTGTAGGTAATGATCTATTGTTTTATTGTGCACCAACTCAATGCATTAAGAAATATGCAACAAAATTTGGAGGGGATAAATCATGAAATAATATAACCTGTAACAAAAATGTGAATGACTAACCTGATAATTGTGGTCTTTCCGACCCCTGGAGGCCCAATAAGCAAAAGAGAAGCCCCATACTGAATCAAATCTCTCAGTAAACTAGCACTGCCTGGAATTGCCCGACCAACACGACAAGTTAAACCAACAATATGACCCTTCCGATTTCTAATGGCACTAATGCGGTGCAATGTCCGGCTGATGCCTGCTCGATTGTCAATGGCAAAGTCACCAACCTACGATATGTCATTTCTAGTAAACATAAAACGTATTTTTTCACCAGTAACCAAAAAAAGTAGGTTGATATATTTTTGCAAAGAATAATGTGATGAGCTAAACTGAAACCATAAAATTTACGCATATGAATGCAAGAAATTCAAATTTATTCGAACTCCTACAGTTGTTAATCATAAAACATCACATTGATTAGATAAACAGTGTCACATGAGTTCGAAACTGTCCATCCAAAAAACATTTAAGGAGATGCAAATTTCAAGCAGCACATAAAAGGTGTTGGGAGGGAAAAAATTAATTTTTTTGATAAATTTTATAAGTTTCGTTGAATTCAATATTTAAGCCCAAAAAATTACACATTACACAAACTTAGTAGCTTTTTCCCTCCTTTTTGGAGTTTGTAAGTTAAGAACAGAAGCCAATACAAGATCTTCAATAGAGTTTTCAATTGTTCCAATGATATTGTCATTATACAAATTATGATATTATCAACAACAATATCTCATCCTTTTTAACTCCAAAAATGAATGTATAATGTACCAATGGATAACTATAACTCAAAATCAATTATAAAATATTCTGAAACACTAAATATAGGAAAACATATAATAGTGATGAGTAAACAAAATCTTAATTATACCTCTCTGCAAAGGTAGGATGAAAATCCCTTAAACCTTTGTAATGGTATAAGAAAGAAAACTAAATGCATAAGTAATAAATAGGTGATTCATTCATGACAATACAGCCAAAAAAAAAAAGTCCTTTTCGCATAATCCTTGAAAGCCAAAGTAAACCCAACAGAAATCAAGACAGCATATGACTCTGCAACTGAAAATGAGGAATTAAGTGTTCATATGATTATTAAACATATAGCTTGACCGTTTTCTAGCAATTTAAAATAGCAAGTCAATTTGTTTAAATATGATATCAATAATATTAACATCCATCCGGCAAAATGGATTGCTACTGATCTATGCTATCATATCACATTTAAGTCAGGCTCACAAGTTACGTAATCACTTAAAATCCCAGAAAGAAAAATGACAAAATATAGTTCAACATTCTGCATATAAACATGAAAACACCATTAAACCTGTTTCAAGACATTTTGGTATGCAGTAGAATCTCAAGGCTCAAACTTGCAACCTCTCAATTCGCTAGACGTATATAATTATACTAAATGATTGCCCTTTTTTAACGAGAAAACACCAGCACCAAAATAAAGCTCAAAATCAGAGACGCATTTTAACAAAAACTTGGTGGGCAATAACCATAAACAACCTGCGAAGTAGCATGTTCAAGGTCCTGAAATGTAATAGGGCAATCCGATAAAACGAAATCCCCAGATGGGAACCTCGCGAGTGGCCTCCGACCCACATCCATAACGACCTCAACCAAGTCATGGAGCTCTGGGTGCTCGCTTACTCTTCTTCTCATCTCTTCAGGCAACAGCGCCAAAAGACGGCCCAATTCGACATCAAAATCATCATCGGGCGACGGAGAAGCCGAAAATTTCGAAAATGAAAAATACCCACAAAGTTTTTTGGGGACAATTTGATGAAAAGATGGGTTTGAAGAGAAATAAAGGGCTCTAAAGAAAGATTTAGAGGGTAGAGGTTGTTGTGGAAAAAGGGTTAAGTGAGGTATTTGTGGGAGTTGAAGCAGAGAAAAGCAAAGCATATTTTGGAGGGAAAAATAGTCTGTATACTGGATTAGCTTCTATACTTTTGTTGATGTTATTGCAATGAGTTGAAGAAGAGATTCTCAGCCACATTTAAATGAGCTTTATTCCATACAAGAAGAGGAGGAAATTGTTTTTCAAATTATAATAAATGAATAATACAATTGGCTAATAAAATGTAAAATAATATTTTAGGGTATTTAATTTATTAAAACACCTCTTTTTTAAATTAAAAAAAAAATAAAATATAAAAAGTTATACTCAATTTACAAAGGTATAATGGCAAAAAAAAATAGAGGTTGGGAATTAAAATTTGGCCTTTAAAAACTAATATGAGATGTTTAATAAATTTCATATTTAGAATAATATTTTAAACAGTTAATTAATTAAAATGTTTGAAAGTTAAATTTTTTAGTATTTGATATTTAATTCATTAATCATTAATCATGTTTTAAAATATAATAATTAATTATTTAAAATTATAATTAAAATATTGAAAATTAAAATCTTTAGCATTTAACCCCCTCACTTTAGTGGTTAACCTTTGACTATTAAATCAAAATAAATCCTAAATCATATAGACATATAATAAATCCTAAATTATATATTAAAGTTTTTTAAATTGTAGCATATCTTAATTTGGGGAAATAATTTTATTTTATTTTATTTTATTTATAAAAAAAAAAAGGTAATAGGAAATAATGATTTCCATACAAGTCTTGTTAAGAAAATGGATCCCATATATCCTTATGTACAAAGTTCAAAAGGAGACTTAGACTGAGTACTACTAATAGGAAAAGGATTTCTTCATTGTTTTGCCTTTGGACAGGTGTAAAAAATTGAATGCCTATTACTATCGACAACTTTAATGAATGATGAAATTTTCTTAACTGATATATGGCCTAACCTGTGATGCCATGTATCTGTGAAAACTAAACAAACAAAATTGGAATCACAAACAGACTTGAAAGATTGAGAATAATTACAAAGAGGTGACACAGACTGAGATTTGCAAGCTTTGGTTGAAGATTCTTAAATCTGATTAGTTTGTTGAAAAAAGAATAACCCATCCTCCCATTTAGCCGGTCCAATCGTCATCCAAGACGAGTGAATATGGACAAGACAATACTTTACAATATATTAAGGAGTAATTAATACCCATTAAATTGAAATTGAATGAAGAAACTAAAAGGACATTATAAAGAGTGATATGAGTGTTTAAGACTACTGAACCTAAATGATTAACCTTGATTTTTCATATCATTTGGTAATTGAACAGAAATATTAAACTCCTTAAGTTTAATGTTAATTTTGATAATAATAAAATATATCAATGTGTTAATTATGCTAACAAATTTATTTAAATTTATTAAGACATGAGAAATCAATGATTATTCATAAGTTTAACATAATTTGATAGAGTGCATATGTTAATGGTGAGCATATTTGAGAAATATAACAAAATAGAATTCAAGTTACAGGATAAAAGAAAGTAGCAGCCGCTACTAAGCAAGTAGCATCCAGTACTAATTCGCAGCCGCTACATAATATTTACGGTCGCGAAATTCAAATCCAAAAGGTCCAAAATCTCAGGGTTAGAATAAGCAAAAGAGTAGCGTCCGCTACTAAGTAGGTAACAGCCGTTACCTATTATTTACAGCCGCTACATTAAATCCAAAAGATTCAGTAGCCTAAGTCTGAAAGTGAAACCCCTGCTACTAAGTATGAAGCGCCTACTACTTAAATAAGTAGCCCCCCCACTACTTATATGTAGCATCCGCTACTCTGAAAAATCAGATATAAAAAAATAGTCATTGGAAAAGCTGTCAAAAGTATTTAAGAGACATAACAGTTATATTTCATCCAATGCTATAAATATGAGTTGGTATGAAACTTAAATAGAAGAGAATAACAATTGAGAACCTATTATTGAGTTATTGTACGAAATCATTCATATTTATAGCTTGAAAAGTTTTTTTTATTCTTAAACCATTTTTGTGAGCTATTAATTGTTAATTTTTAAGTTGGTTAAGACTCATTGATTATTTGAGAGTTAGGAAAAAGTTAAAGGGGATTTTTTTTCTTTTCATCTCTTGTAATTCTTAAGGGTTTGAGTGTGAGTTTTAGTAACACTTGTATAGATTTGAGTATGAGCCTTTGATAAAATATTGTGAAAGTTTGAAGTGTAGGCCTTTAAAAATACTTTATAAGGTTTGAGTGTGAGTCTAAACACTTGAATTTGATCTTGTACCTGTAAAAGGATCAAGTAAAATACTCAAGCGTGATCTTGAGAAGTGAACGTTAGTAAGCGTTGGCCGAACCACTATAAAATTCTTGTGTTTGATTTTTCTCTTCTTTCCTTCATCTTATTAATTTTTAATTTGCTCTTAATTTATCATTACAACCAATTCACCCTTCTCTTGGTGCCAAAGGGACTTTCAATAAAATTATGAATAACAATGAAAGAATGGAAAGAATCTAATGAACATATAATATGATTTGTAGCTCCAATTTCAACTATCCAAGGTGAGAGATTAGTTTTGTTTCTCAAGAGATTATTAAGTTTCACAGAATTGATAGAAGAGAAAATTGAGTATTGATTACATGCAAAATTGGTAATTGAATTAGAAGCTGACGGTTGATTACCTGCAAGACTAATAACAAAATTGGAAGAAGAATGTATAGGATTTGAGTTGAATGAATTAGGGTTTGTTTGATCATTTAGTATGGTGAGAAGCTTATTGTCTTGATCTTTGGCGAGATTCAATTCTAATGATGAGATGGATTTTACAATAGTTGTTTCTGATGAAGATACTTGATGAACAAAATTGGACTCTTGGTGAGAAAAATTTGATCCTTGATTTGTTGTCCTAGGCTTTGTAAACTTAAAATTGTCTAGGAAACCAATAATTTTGAAGCAATTTTCTTTCAAGTGGACTAGTTTTCCACAATGAGAACAAAGCAAATTAGACTTCCCTTTTCTCACTGCCATTGTTGTTATATTAGTGATGCTTAGAAGTTGAATTAATAGATTCTTTTGTATCTCATCACGAAGTACCATGTTGTATACTTGATCAAGATAAGGGAAAGCTTTCATCATTATAATTCGTGATCTTACTCCCTGATAAGTCTCATTCAAGCCATTCAAGAATTTAAAGACATATTCTTTTTATGCATCATCAATGAACTTTTGAAAGTAGTTGGAGTTTCACTTTCCAAAAAAACAATGGGACAAGGGTCTGAAACTTCTCAAATTCCTCCCATATCCCGTTGAATTCATTAAAGTAGGCATTAACTATTTTAATACCTTGAGTTACAGAATTCAACAAACCCTGCAGTAACATATTTTAAAATCATCTAGAGTAATTGATCTTAGCAACCATTCAACCAACAGATTGTTGCATTTTACCCATGGTTGATAAAGATCATTGTTGATATTTGGTTTGTGAATCAATCCATCAAGAAAACCTTATTTATTACGAATAGAAACTGCTAAAAAAAGGATCTCTTTCAGGACACAAAATTAGTTGAGGTGAGATCTAGTGAAACAATCACAGAGTTATGATTTTCGGAATGATGCAAATAATAGGGAAAAGAAGGATCTTCGACTGGATTAATTTGTATCACCATTGGAACTTATTAAAAGCTTTTAGGGTTTTGTAATGAAATTGAATAACTGAATGATCGAAAAAATAAAACTGAAATAAGAATTGAAGGGTGAACTTCAGAGATACAGCCATTGCTTTGATACCATGTTATGATTTGATAAAATGGAGAATGAAGAAAATGAACTTGATTGATTCACTGAATTTGTTCGTACAAGACTTGTATACAAGAACTAAGCTAAAACTAAAAAATTGACTTAAGTAACAAATTAATAATTAGAAGTGGAAGCTAAATAGATCAAACCGATTAAATTGAATCAAATTGATTAAATCAAATTGAAATATATGATTTTATAATTTATTTAGTTTGATTTGACTTGAAAATAGGGTAAACATAAAATTCGATTTGATTTAAATTTGAGCATTTTTTTTTGTTTCAAACCGAAATAAACCGAAGTTAAATATATATATATTTTTATTATTATTATAATTAAATATATTTGATTTTATTTTATATACAACCATATATTGTTTAACATAATATTAATTTAAAATTTAAAAAAAAATGGCAATCCATAAAAATTAACTGAACATAAATAAAAAATAGTCTAATTCTTGAAAAAAAATATAAATTTTGAATGTGTTAATTAATGGAATATAAATTATATAATATTGAACTATTTTTGAAATTTTTTTTATTATCGATATTTTATTGGTATTTTTTCCTAAATTTATAATAAAATAATAATAATTTATAAAAAAAAATCTTTAGTTTAAAACCGACAAACTGAATGTATTCAAACTGAAATCAAACCGATAATTTGACTATAATAATGATTTAATTTGATTTAAAAAAATTTTAAATTAAAAATATTAATTTGATTTAAAAATAATCTTTTAAATTAATCAAACCATATCACCCCTGGTAATAATTATGGTAACTAACTTGTTTACATCAAATAATTAATAATAACTGATTTAGTTAGGAGCTTAAAACAGAAGTGTTGAGCTGTCAACTTGGATTGTTTTGCATGAGCTGAGCTGGCAGTCCTTTAAACCTTGACAATTTTTAGAGGAAAAAAATAATGTATTCCTTATATATTAGTCTCAAGATTTACAATATATTAGTATTAAGGGCTGAGCCTCTGACCCCACAGGGAAATGTCCAAATTGTAGGACTAATATATGAAGATATTAGGTATAATTTATACGAAAGTTCTATCCAATTAATTGGGTACTCTTATAAATTCTAGCCTTTCTGATCAAGGGATGCCAATCACCCTATCTATCCATTATATTGAGTAGTAGCAAAATCATATCTTTTACTAAGTTATGTTTTCTCTCGATTCAAAATAATAATTCAATTTAAATATCAATGAGTTTTTGATTTAATGGTATTAAAATCATTTGAGAGGTTAAAAAAAAAACTGTGTTCGAGTCCTTTCAATTGGAGGTAAATTTTAAAAGAAAAATATTCAATTGTGGTGAAACATAGGAATTTGAATATGTGCAAGGTGAGGAAGCAATGTTGTGGACTAAACAAGTAATTAACTTGAACATGCAAAGATCTAGCAATGTGAACTTATGACAAGGACAAATACACATTAATAGCTATTAAGATGGGGTCATTGATTGCCTGAGTGGGAGAGAAAAAAAAAAAAGCAATGAGAACAAGTAATGATAACATAATAATGCTTTAATATAAGGGAACACTTATAATTAATAAGGATATTGATAATCTAAGTAGGAGAGCTTTACGCTTGAAGGTGCAAGACCATACTCTACATTTATCAACCTAAATAACGCTATATGTAATATCCACTATTTTATTTAAGGAGATTTAAGAAATTTCAGAATTGATAGTTATTTGGTAGTAAAATTATTAAAATTTTTTTTTATGTTACCATATCATTTAATAGCAATTTTCCTCTTTCAATTTTATTATAAAAATTTTTATAATAAAATTGAAAGAGGAAAATTGTTATTGAATGATAAGGTAACATAAAAAAAAATTAATTTGAAATTAAAATAACTCAAATTAATTAATGAATTAATAAAAATAAGAAAATAAGTTCAGGTGAGATATCTAATTTACGCACCTTGTAGTCTTTTATTTTTAAAAATTTTTATAGAATTTCGATTTTAAAAATTCTTTTTTTCACATCATCATAAAATATTAATTAAAAATATTCCCAATTAAAAATAAATTAAAAAAAGTGTCTAAAGATCATATGGAAGATAGGTTAAAAAGATGAACTTAGAAAAAATGATAAATTTGTAATAATTAACAAGTTTAAATTTAATTAAGCCTAATTAATCAAAGAAATCAATATTTTGATTCAAAGAAAACTGGCCATTTAGAGAGTTTTAGATCAAAAATATTTTTTTTATTTTATAAATTCAAATTATACAACTTCGCAATTTATTCACCATAAAAATTATTAAATGAAAAAATGAAAAGCATTATTACATAATCAAAGTAACATCATAAATTAAGAAATATTTATGCTAAAAAATAATTATTAAAATTATTATTGGCCATAGAATTAATTAAAATTCTATAAAAAGAAAAGAAAAAAATTACGATAAGCTCCCTCTCCCTTTCTTCCTTTCCCCTTCATCTTTCTCTCCAAATTTCTTTAGGTTAAACTTAGGAAAAACCATTCTCATCATTTGATACACTTGCTTTAGTGATTGAAGTTGTAGGAGCAAAGAAAAATAAATAGAATTGAAAAAGTTCTTCAAGTTTCCTCTAAGGTAAAAAAAAATTCAAAATTTACTCAAATAATTATTTATTTAATTTTAATTAATTAAATAGAGCATAAATTAGAGTTATATGATATGAAATTATTAGATTAATTAATAGAAATGAGTAGATTAATTTAGTGAAGAAATTGTGAAACATAAAATGTTATGTTAGAGTAAAAGATCTAAACCTGAAGAGTATAGAATAAAATGTTGTGTCTCAATTTTTATAGGTTTAGGGGAAGAATTTGATAAAATAGAAAACATAAAAGTTGTAGATATGTATGTCTAAATTATATATCTAAGAGGAAATTTTATCACATTCAGAACTTATTTAGAGATATAGGTTACTGAATAGGACATACTCGGGTTAGGATTTTCACTGAGAAACTCTACTGAATTCTATAATTTTGAAGATCTTAAGATCATATTCAGGAAAAACTCAAAAATATAAAAAATGTTCCTTATATCTTAGCTAAATTTTTGTGACAACATAACATATTTTGAATATCTACACACTGAGTTCAAATAAAATAGTAGTGACTGCCCGGATGGAATTTGCAAAACAGAATGCAAAATACATGATAAGTTTAGAAATTCCACTATAAATTAAGTAGTGATTAGAAAAATATGATCTTTGGATATGTTATAACCTTAGATGTTAATTTAATTAGAAAAAATAATTGGGATAATTGAATAGCTGTAGCTGGAGAAATGAATAAATCAAGTGAGGCTGACGGGTATATTAAGAGTTTAATTTAATACTTTCAAGTTGATTAAGTATTAAACCCATGTTAATTAATTTTGTAGCTAACAAGGGAAATGACAAAGAGGATGAAACTTTAGATAATCCTTTTTGTTTAGGCTAAGGGAATAAAGGAAAACTTTTTGGAATTTTGATTTAAATGTGAATACAAATATATTACTTTGCTTGAATTGTGCCTAAATGATTTAATTGAAATTCCAAGCTTTGAATCTTTGATTGACCAAACCTACATTGTGAATTTATTTCTTTTTATTGTTTATAAATGTCCATTAATTTTATTCTTAAGACTTTTGAATATTGTTGAAATTGCTAACTCATTGAAATATCTTGTATATTTAATTGTGTATAATTTGTTTCTTATAATTAATTTTAACATAATTGTTATTGACCCTTGTATAATACCCCATATTTATGCATAACAAGTTTTTGGGAAATAAGTTCTCAGTATATGGATTAAAAATATTGAAATGAAAAATAATAATTTTAGAAACTCAGTTAGAGCGAAAACGAGAAAATTTTTCGAAAATCGTCGGTACCAATATCGTTGTCGAAAAATAGCGGAACGGTCGACAGACGAATTTCTGAATTTGGATTAAGGGTAAATGATAATGTATATTCATATGTGAATACAGTAAAAAGAAATATGAGAAAATATTTAAGAACACTGATAAAGTAAGTGATGGCAAAATCATAAATAAAGGATATTTTCGGTGAATAGTGAATTTCGACTGTCCGAGTTTCAGAATGGCTCTGAAACTATTTTTATTAAATAGTATTAATTAAAATATGATGTTTAAACATTCACTTTGAATTCCGATTCCCGACGGAATTACCGAAATGATTTACTGAGCAAAAAAGGACCAAAAGCAAATTTTAAAAAATTTGAGGACTAAAGTATAATTTGTCTATTTTGTCTTATTATATAAGCAAAAATTTGAATACAATTTCTGCATTTCTTCTCCTCCATCCGTAGCTCCATTTCCTTTCTTCCAATTGTTTTTCTTCCATTAATTTGTGAAGAAAAAGTGTAGAAAACATAAAACTAAAACCATACAAACACTCATCTACCAAAATCAACCATAAAAATTCAAGAAAAATTGAAGAACAATCAAGGGGAAATTTCAGCCATTTTGGAAAAATTTGGTAAGTTGTTTGTTTATTGGTTTTTATGGTTTAATTAGGTTGTTTTAATGATAAAAGGATTGGGTGAATGGTTTAATTGCATCAATTGATGCATTAAACAATTTTTCCCAATTTTCTAACCTTAAATTGAAGTTGTGAGTTTGGATTTTGAGTATATGGATTAGGATGTGTAAATTGGCTTTAGAATAAGTCAATTGGGTATTTATAGGTATTTAATTGACGTTCGTTTCGTTGCAGAAAACTCATTCGGGAAAAATTGTCAAAATTGGCCTAAACCGAGGATTTAGGAATTTGGTAGCAAATTCATAGCATTTGGTGATTTGGAGGTTTAGGTCAGTCTAATATGCATCAATTTACTTGCCCTAATTGATAGAATTGAATTTGGAATGCATTTGTGTAAATGGTATCTTTGCCAAACCCTAATTGGCCTTTTTGCCTATGATATTTGCCTTGTTCTTTCTTTGGTTTCCATTGCTTATTTGATGTCTTATTTGAAGATTTTTGAGTTGTGGTTGTTGCCTATAAATTGCTTTCTATATACATGTTTGTTGATATTTGGGGCATTGTTGATATTGCGCCGAAACCATGCCGAAAAATTCGTAGGCCAACCATTTGAATACCACCGTCGCCAGCGACCATGGCATGCCAATTGCGTCAACTTTTGACAGCAAAATGACAAAAATATGTTTGTTCCC
>CANXYC010749192.1:0-11181 GCA_948193065.1 Aleurites moluccanus | reverse complement strand
CTCATGATCTACTTAAGTTAGAAAGGTTCAATTGGAGAATTGATTATGAATTAAAGAAGTTTAATTCATATAATCCTTATTGGACAAGGATTACCTTTTATGGAAATTTCCTATTTTGGAAATAGGAATTCCACTTGAGAGACTTGAGTTGCCATATAATTAGGGAACCTATTAGGTCACACACATAGAAGTGTTTCAAACAATAAGTGAAAGAGGAAATTAAATTAAGATTAAATGAGATTTAATTCATATATTTAGTTATGGAGATTTTGCAATAATTCAATATGGTTAAATTAATTATCTAATTTAATTATTTGCATATGATGTATTTAATTAAATTAGAACTATGGGATTATATTTAGAACATGATCAATAGGTCTAAAGTCAAATGAGTATTTTTGACTTTTTCATTAATGGCATTATTGTCATTAAATCTATTGTTTTAATCTAAGCCATTAGATTAAAACCTAGTTGGTCAAGAGACTTATAAATATGATGAGATCATAATTAAGTGAGGATGAAGTTATAATACAACACTTTGGCCGAAACACCTTGAGAGAAAACACTAAAAGAATTCGGCCAACTCCTTGTATTCTCCATCAAGCCGAAACACCCTTGACTTGCACATAATGGTTTTTGGTTTCTCTTTCCAAAAAGGCTTGTTGTTTGATCTTCGCGTGGATTACTAGTCGGGCTTTCCTCGTCTCATGGAAAGATAGTGGTTTGCTACAACACTTTCTTGGTGATCAAGTGAAGAAAGAATTTCAAACACATAGGTAAAAGATCTTGAATCTTGAATCTAATCTTTTATTTTAATCAACATAGAGATCTAGGATTGGGATTTTTTTTTTTCCGCTGCAGCTAACAGCCTAAATTCCAACACTTTTAACCTCTATTGATCAATCACAACTCAATAAACACTTCATAATTTACATTCATATCTCATATCATATATGTACATCATTTACATTTTCATATCATAATTGGTTATCATTTTGATCACATTTAACATTATTCTCTTAGCCAATCCAAGCCTATATACATTATATACCAAGGAACTTCTATACACAGGAGTAACCTTAAATACATACATCTGAAATCCAAGGTGATGGTAATGTAGCCAATGAATGACTGCCTCACTGAGGTCCTTAAAATATATAACCACTGATGGGTGAGTATAAGATTATACTCAGTGAATCAATATAAATGAGTATGCAATATCATTCACGAAAAGTCACAACTATCCATTAATGATCTGTAAATATGAATACTGGTGATGGAATGATGAAATACATATCATAAACCATAATGCATATAATATAGCAGGAGTCTGTAACATGTCATATCATATAATAAACTGTTACTTCACTTCTCTTCCATCACATTTCCACCCAATCACACCATTTACAATGTAACACTAAGTCCTAACCGAGCCTGGTATTATTAAGGACCTTCAGAAATTTTTATTTCATTATTTGGAATTTATTTGATGTGTTTATATGTGTGTTTGATTTCTAATTAATTATTTGGGAAAAATTAAATAATGATAATAAAATAAATAAATAAAGTAAAATAGCCAAATTAGGTTACAAAAATAATAGGATTTAATTGTAAAAGGAAATAAATAGTAGGGATTTAATTGGAAATTTATAAGGACCCAATTGGAGTAAAAGAGTAGGAGGGAGGAGTTAGTGGCATTTTAACTCATCTTGATTCAATGAATCAAGGGATTGGTACATTCAAATCCTAAGGATGCATATGTAGGACTTAAAGTATGCTTTATGAGATTGGATGCACTAGATTGCTTGGCCAAATCCCACTAACTATTACTTTAAACAAAACAATTCAGCATTTTGTTTTCCCTACCCAAAAACCGTGTACACAAAGCCAAAAACAAGAGAACTCCTTCTTCTTCCTTGTGTGTTTCGGCCATTGATGAATATTTGAAGCTTTTGGAGATTTCATTTAAGCCTTTGGTAGAATTAATCATCTTATCTCCTCCATTTCTTTAACTAAGTTCCAATTTCAAGTTTGGTGCTGCCATTGAGAGCTAGGGTTCGGCCATTTAAGGGAACTGAGAAGGTGAGTTCAAATTTCTGGTTTGTTAGTAGTTTATTTACCTTTGAATGTTGCCTTGGATGCTTGAATGGTGGAATTTCATTGTTGATTGAGAAAATAGCAAAGTGGCCAAATTAATTTAGGGAAATTGGGGAAAATTATTTTTGTTTTTCAATTGACATATATGATGTTAAATGGATTAAATTAATGGTAATTGAATGAGAAATTAAACCCTTGTTGTGCAATTCTTTGGTTATCGAATTAAATTAGGGAAATTTAGGGGAAAATGCCTTTGATGCTTTAATTGAGCAATTGATTGTATAAATGATGCTTAATGGATTAAATTGATGTGAATTAAATGTTTAATCATAAATTGGATTTCAATTTTTGGATTGGACCTTGCACCGAATTAAGGATTAGGGTTTTGGTGTGAAATTTCATCAAGAATTCTGCAATTGAGTGTTTAAACCTTTAATTGACATAGTGAATTGAAGTTTGAGTGCTTGAATTGGAAGAATAAACTTAAAGGAAGAAAAGCCCCCTTCGGTCGAATGCCAAAATTGGGGAAAAGTGGGAATTTGTTTAGTTTTAGTGAAATTGGTTGCTTAGGTGTGTAATTGGTGACTTGAATTAGTTAATTATAGGTCTAATTGAGGAATTAATAGTTGAATTGGGAAAAAACCCCTAAAATCGAACCTAATTAGGGCAAGCATGGGGATTTTGGTTTGAAATTGTGTAATTGAGCTTAGAATTGTTTAATTGGTGTGTTTAATTGTAGAATTCTGAAGTTGAATTGCAAAAATAGAGCTTTGGTGATTTAGCCCCTTTGGGCCGAATGGTATTGAGCCTAAATTTATGGTTTTTTAGTTAATATATGTGTACAATTGATAAGTGTATGTGATATGGTTATTTGATAGGTAATTGTAGCATATAGGAAGAGATTGGTATGTTTGTTATGAATTTGAAATGTGTTTAGGTCTTTATGACCTATACAGTTCAAAATGCTTTGTCATGAAACTTAAGCTTGAATGTAAGCCCAAACTTGTTTTAATATGTTAATATGTGTATGAATTTATATATTGTACAAGGAAATTGAGGTTTAAATATTGGTAGCCAAAGATTGGCTTTGGCCAAATGGCCTATATGTGTAAAAAGAGCAAAATTGTCATTTGATAGGAAATGTGACTATTGGTTGTGAATATATGTGAATTTGATGTGTATTATATGTATTTGTGATGAATGAATCCTTACGGAGAGTAAATATATAATTATAGGCGAGCCTCCCGAGGAAGGGACAAGTCGGGTAGTCGCCGTAACTGCTGGGAGGTCGACGGGCTAGCTTGAGGCTTCGTGCCTTAGCTACATTTTGGAAGTAAGTTTTTATATACAATTATTGCATTTATACATCATATGGCATAACATATGCATTTGAGATGATTTGATGCTTAAAAACCCTAGTTTTATTTGAAAAGTCAAATTGGCACCTAAAATGACACTCCGAATTGACCGAAATTGTCCTAAACATCCGTCTGCTATAATTTGAAACCTAGTTAGTGTTTTGACCTGATACTTGGCCCAATCCTTTCCCCTATCACTAAGCTTCAAATTGATACCAAATAGTCCTTCTAAATGTGTTCCTAACATAGAGAACCAGAAACTCCTCAAAATCCTAAAACAGACCCGTAATTTGACGTGCTAGTTGCATCAGTGAAACTGGGCCCCTGCGGGCTCATTTCTTAACTTTGGCAATATGCTTATTTAATACATGTGATATGAAAATGAGTTGTTATATGTGAAATTGAGCTATATTTGTGATCCTATATCCATTTTATGAGACTTTTGCATATGATAACATAACAAGGCTACTACGACGGGGTAGTGGGATTATCTGTCGATTGTGTGCACACTGGTATCTATTTGACCCTTGCTAAAGAGGGGAGTTATATTCTTTAGTTGTAAGAGCTTTTCACTCTTACGTAACTATTGGTTCGCACTATTGCGCCATTTATTCATTGGTTAGCACAATTGTGCATATTTGACATATTGGCCTTATTTACCTGTTGTATCATATGTAATGTGACTCATACTACATGATATTATTGTTCACCATATCTTGAACATTTCATATGCCATACTTATAGTCCATTACTCATACCACATATTTTCAGTACTATTGGTTCTATCTTTGGCTATATTGCTACTAACCCTTTTCAGGTTCCAATTCAGCGTAAGTGGTATACAACTCTTATGCATTTTTGTATATAATTACTTACTGAGTATTTTATACTCACCCCTACAGTTGTAAATCTTTTCAGGTGCCAGTGAGGTCCGAGTTCCACAGGCTCATCTTTCTTCGCCATGGACATTTGACACATCTATGTAAATATTAAGGATTTATCTTTTGTTGCAAAAATTTGTTTAGTTTCTCCATGGTACTATAATCTAAAGTATGAGTAATTAGATTCGGTATGTAAGTAATTATCTATGTGTGGATGTTGGTTTAGTTTCCTATTTTGGATATTATAACAGGTATGATATGATAATAGTTATGATGTGAATTGAGAAGTATGAATCAATTGATGTAGTAGACATGAAGTTGAGTTGGGAAATGATATTGGAAGTGATTGATTGATAAATTTGTAAATTGGCATGTTGAAAATACAAAGGAAACTCTGTTGGATTTTCGGAAGGACATTGGCATAATGTGTATGTATGAGAATTGGCATGAGAAATAATATAGTATAATATGAATGAATTAGGATGATTTATGAGCTTTTAGTATGAATCAAGTTATGTATATTAGATATGTTGTATTAGGGGTTCATCATGGAACTGGTAGCCTCGGGCGAATCCCGTACCCTTAGACCGTAGTGGCTTCCTGGTTTGGGTCGTGACAAAGGTGGTATCAGATCCATAGGTTCTATTTGCTTTATATTGTAAGTATGTTGTATATGTAACCATTATACTATAGAGTATAGGTATTTAAGTATCGTCAAAGTACGGTCATCGTCATTGTTTATATTCTACATACCGATATGAAATTTGTCTTTCTGATTTGATTCTATGTTTTTTTTTAATATAATGTGCGAGGATGTCTCAGCATGCTACGGGACCGAATTTTCCTGCTATTGAGAGGGACCATAGAGAGTTGAGTGGTGAGGCGTAAGTTGCCTCTAATGCCTCTATGCAAGCGACTGAACCATCTAGGAGTCATAGCCACACTGAATCTTTTGTGGCGGGGGATGTACCCTGGAGGCAGGAGATATAGGAGTTTAGGAGGGAAATGTTACAGATATTACAGATTCATTTGGCAGCATAGCCTGCACTAGTGCAGCAGCCTCCCCCACCACCCATTCAACTTGAAATACGACATGAGGCACCCCCAGTGCAGTTGATCACATGAGGCAGAGAGGTCGAAAGATTATACCTGGGGTTGGGGTGACTATGTCAGAGTTTAGGAGATTTCAGTTGCCCACCTATGTAAGGGAATATGGTATGGATCCTAGTGATTTTATAAAAGAGATGGATAAGGTTGTTAGGAAGCTACCCTATTCTGATGCTAGAATAATAGAGTCGGTAGGGTTACTATTGCAAAAGGATGCTTCTACCTAGTTTGATGAGCACATAGATCAGAATATACTTAGCGATGACCCGATGACTTAGGCCGAGTTTAAACAACGATTGATGGATGAGTTCTTGACTGAAGGGCTTAGATCAAGGAACAATATTAAATTTGAGCAGTTGAGTAAGGGAAATCTTACTGTTCCCGAGTATGCCAGGGAGTTTAGGCATTTCAGTAAGTATGCAAGAAGAATAGCCCCGACTGAGGCAGACCTGATTGACAGATTTAGGAGAGGGTTGCATGCTCCGTTGTTTAATGCCCTCCTAGCTTTTGAATTTACCTCTCTGGGTAAGGTTATTAATAAAGCTGCCCAGATGGAAGCTAAGTACAGAGAAGAGAGATCAGTGAAATATCAGAGGAAGAGGGTTAGAGGTGGTGAGTTTCGGAGGCTCGAGGAAGGATATTTACAGCAACAGTCAGTTCGATTACCTTCCAGGTCAGGACAGTTGGTTTCATCTCAGAGGCAGGGGAGACGTTAATATAGAGAGCAGGGAGGAAGATTTGCTGCTTCTACTTATTCTTAGAGCTCTAGCAGGACCCGACAGATGACCTCAGAGCCACTTTTTTGTAGGCATTGTGGGAGGAGACACATAGGGGAGTGCAGGATGAGATTAGGAGCATGTCTCCGATGTGGACAGTTTGTCCACTTTTATAGAGATTGTCCTATGTGGACTCCGTAGCCAGCAGGTAGTACAAGATCTCAGCCGACAATTAAGATGGGCAAAGGGGAACCCAGTCGGGGTAGGCCATCAAGTGCAGGTCAGACATCAGTCCAGTCAGCTGCTGGCAGGGATCAGGGGCGAGTCTTTGCTATGACCCCACATCAGGCCCAGAGTTCTCATGACACAATTGTTGGTATGGTTTCTATTCAGCATGATATTGCTTATGTGCTATTTGATTTGGGTGCTACACGCTCATTTGTTTCAGTTGTATATGCTGGGAGTTTGGGGATTGATAGGAAACCATTACCGATGCCATTGGATGTTGCTACACCCGTAGGGGGAAATATCATTGTGGGTTTTCTATTTGAGCATTGTGCTATGACTATATGTGATATGCTGATTTGATTGAATTACCTATGCTTGAGTTTGATGTCATTCTAGGCATGGATTGGTTGACAGCCCAGAAAGCTGTGATTGATTGTTTTATGAAGCGTATAAATTTCAGGCTTGGTGATCGGGAGACCTTTAGCTTCCAGGGGGAAGTAAATAGATGTGCATCGGGTTTGATATCTATGATTGAGGTGAGTCAATTTATTAGAATGGGATGTGAGTCATTTTTTGCTGCAGTAGTTGATACTACTAAAGCACCAGTTGTATTGGATGATATTCCTATTGTAAGAGAATTTTTGGATATGTTTTGAGATGATCTACCATGGTTTCCTCCTGAAAGGGAGATAGAGTTTGAGTTTGATGTATACCTAGGTACTGATCCAGTTTCTATTACACCATATCGTATGGCTCCACCTGAGTGGAAAGAGCTAAAAGTGCAGTTGTAGAAACTCCTTAAAAAGGGCTTTATTCGCCCTAGCAGTTCACCCTGGGGAGCTCCAGTTTTATTTGTTAAGAAGAAGGATGGGTCACTTCGGATGTGTATCGATTATAGACAGTTGAATAAAGTGACTGTGAAGAACAAATACCCATTACCAAGAATCGATGATCTATTTGATCAATTGCAGGGAGCTTGCTACTTTTCAAAAATTGATTTGAGATCAGGGTATTACCAGTTGCGGATTAAAGCAGAGCATATTCGGAAAACTACTTTAGAACCCTATATGGCCATTATGAGTTCTTGGTACTGCCATTTGGGTTAACAAATGCTCCCGCAGCTTTCATGGATTTGATGAATCGGGTATTCTAACCTTATCTTGATCGGTTCATTATTATTGTTATTGATGATATATTGGTGTACTCTAAGAGCAAGGAAGAGCATGAGGAACACCTCAGAATCACATTGCATACTTTGAGGGAAAATCAACTTTTTGCAAAGCTTTCTAAATGTGAATTCTGGTTGAATGAGGTGACTTTTTTGGGGCATGTTATTGGAAAAGATGGTCTTAAAGTCGACTTGCAAAAGTTGAAGCAGTCGTAAATTGGCCATGCCCTACCTAAGTGATGGAAGTGCATAGTTTCCTTGGATTGGCAGGATACTACCGTCGATTTGTGAAGGACTTTTCTAAAATTGTTTATTCTCTAACGAAGCTAACCAGGAAAGATGTAAAGTTCTAGTGGGATGATAGATGTGAGACGAGTTTTTCGACTTTGAAGAACCGTCTGACAAGCGCTCCAATTTTTCCACTACCTATTGAGACTAGAACATTCTCCATTTATTGTGATGCTTCCAGAATTGGGTTGGGATGTGTATTGATGCAAGATGGGAAGTTGATTGCATATGCATCTCGACAGCCAAAGAAGCACGAGGTGAACTATCCCACCCATGACTTGGAGTTAGCAGCAGTTATTTTTGCTTTGAAGATATGGAGACACTATCTCTATGGGGTGAAATGTGAAATATACACTGACCATAAAAGTCTCCAATATCTCTTACAATAGAAAGAGTTAAACCTAAGGCAGAGACGGTGGGTAGAACTATTGAAAGATTATGATTGTCAAATACTTTATCACACGGGGAAAGCAAATGTAGTGGCGGATGCTTTGAGCAGTAAGTCGATGGGAAGTTTGTCGCATGTAACGGCTACAGAGAAGTCTTTGGTACAGGATCTTCCAGAATTATTTGCTATGGGTCTACAGTTTGATTTGGAGACTAGGGGTAGCAGTCTGTACTAGTGGCACAGTTTCTGGTTAGACCACTATTACTTGATGAGATTAAAAGCTCACAAAATGCTGATCCACAGTTAGTTCGGATTAGAGAGTTGTTACAAGAGGGAAAAGCTCCAGATTTCATAGATGATAGGGGTTTTGAAATGTAAAGGGTGGTTATATGCACCGGATTTGAAAGGGCTTTGGGAGCAGATTATGCAAGAGATACATTACTCTCCTTATACAGTGCATCCTAGAATAACAAAAATGTACCATAATCTGAAAGGTCATTATTGGTGGCTGAGTATGAAGGGCGACGTTGCTTGATGTGTATCTACCTATTTAGCTTGTCAACAGGTGAAATTCGAACATCAGAAGCCCTCTGGTTTACTGCAGGAGATAGAGTTACAGAAATGGAAATGGGAGTAGGTTACCATGGATTTTATGGTGGGATTACCATGATCTTGAAGAGGTTATGATTCAGTATGGGTAATAGTAGACCGTATAACAAAGTCAGCTCACTTTTCAGAGGTGAAGACTACCTATACTGCTGCTCAGTATGCTCAATTGTACATCGAAAAAATCCTATGATTGCATGGTGTTCTGACGGTGGTTATTTTGAATAGGGGTACTCAATTTACATCTCATTTCTGGCAGAAATTTTAGGAAGCACCGGGTACACAGTTGCATTTTTGTACAACTTTTCACCCTCAGACAGATGGCCAATCAGAGCGTACGATACAAACATTGAAAGATATGTTACGTCTCTGTGTTCTGAACTTTAAAGGTAGTTGGGATCAGTATCTTCCTCCGATAGAGTTTGCTTATAATAACAGCTACCACTCCACGTTTGGCATGGCACCATATGAGGCATTGTATGGATGAAAGTGTAGATCACTCGTGTGTTAGGTGGAACCTGGTGAGAAACAATTAGAGGGGCCGAATTTGATTCGGGAGATGATTTAGAAAGTTTCTTTGATTAAAGACAGAATTAGAATAGCTTTCAGTCGTCAGAAAAGCTATGTGGATCCGAAGAGGGGAGATATTCAGTTCTATGTGGGTGATCATGTATTTATGAAAATATCACCTATGTAAGGGGTAATCAGATTTGGAAGAAAAGGGAAGTTGTCCCCTCGGTTTATAGGGCCTTTTGAGATTCTTGATCGGATTGGTAGTGTATCTTATCGGTTGGCCCTCCCGCCGAATTTGAGCCATGTGCACCCGGTATTCCATATATCTTTGCTAAGGAAATATGTGTCTGTCACAGCCTAACTTTAGACTATGACGGTCCTAGGGTACGGGTAATGCCTAAGCCACCAGTACCTCGAAGAACCCATGCTTAAACATTTACATTCATTACTTAACCTGTGATACATTTTAGGTGATAAATTTCTTTTAAATCATCATATTATCAATCATTCATACAGAAAAACTGACAGAGTTTCCTTTGTAACTCTGACTTAAGCTATCCTCAAAACATATAAAAATGCACTCCCAATATAACATACATCCCCTTATATCCTCCATTGATCTATTACAACTCAAAATGTACTTCAATATTTCCATTCATCTCATAAAACCTAAACATTTCATCTCAAGATCATATATCATATATATGTACAATATATACATATCCATGTCATATCATTTTACCATTTGATCATTTTAACATTTAACTTAAGTCAATTCAAACCTCTATATATTATATACTAAGGAACTTTATACATAGGAGTGACCTCTAATACGTACATCTAATCCAAGGCTGGAGATGGTATAGCCAATAGATGACTTCCTTACTGAGGTCCTGAAAATATAGGACCACTAAAATGGTGAGTATAACTTTATACTCAGTGAGTCATAACATATATATGAGTATGCAATTATATTCATGACAGTCATATTTATCCATTAATGATCTGTAAATAGAAATGCTAATGATAGTATGATGAAATACAAAAAATGGATCATACTGCATATAATATAACAGGATGTCTGTAATATATCATATATCATACTGTAGCTTCCTTTCATCATATCTCCCCCAATCAACCATGGCATAGGGAATATTCTTACCCTCCCTAGCAGGGGCCATAACATAATTCTGAGATCACAGCCGATGGTTTATTTCTACACCATCGAAGTAGTCCTGTTATAGCATATTATATGCAAATGCCACATATGGCATAAATATATCAAAATAATAGGACTTATATGATGATTTATAACAATAATAGACCCAAAGAAAGGGTTTGGCACATTTTCATATTTTGGCCCGCCGAAGCCCAGTTTGCGCTGCCTCAACTGGCTTTCAAATTACGGGTCCGTTTTCATTTTTCAGGCACTTTTTGGTTTGCCTTGAATTCAATATATACATAGCAATTTCTTTATACAAACATCAAGTATATATATATATATATATATATATATATATATATATATATATATAAGATGATTGGGTTTTGTTTCAGGTCAAAAAGCGTTTTAGATAATATTTTATAGCCAATCAAAGTTTGTACCAAATTTAGGTATTTCGGTGGCACCAATTTAGGTCAATATGGCAAATTTGCCTAAATGTGGATCATTAATGGTTTTCAAGCTAGTTTATCATTTCATATGCATAAATGCATGACTTATGAATGTATTATGCATCAAACATATATATAGACTCACCTTATTCACAAACTTCAAAACTATACTCCCAGTGGCCTAATTAGCCCGGGACTCCCCGTCCACAGCTCTTGC